>PVHT021183526.1:11175437-11225756 GCA_004024745.2 Catagonus wagneri | reverse complement strand
TGGGGGGATGCACTGTGGGTTTGGGACACAAAATCTATCGTATTGACTTATGATCTTTGTACACCTATAACTGAAATAAAATTCATTGTTAATTAAAAAAACAAACAAACAAACAAAAAAAATAGTAACTTCAAAAATCACTAATCACACAACAAATATAAAAATAAGAAAAGTGTTTGAAATACTGTAAGAATTACCAAAATGTGACACATAAACATGAACTGAGAAAATGCTGTTGGAAAAAGAATACCAATAGACTTGCTTTATTCAGAGTTGCCATAAAATTTCAATCTGTAAAAAATGCAGTATCTGTAAAGTTCAATAAAAGAAGATATGTCTTTAAAGGAAGGTATTCAAGGAAAGTTGATAGAATAGTCTAGAGGCTCTAAATTTCAATCAAGTTCAGTAACTAAGAAGAGCTATAAATTGTGAGGTCTTTATAATTTTATCTCAAGAGTTATTCTTTCAGGATAATGATATGCTCCATTTAATGTGACTTTAATAGAAATGTAATGGCCAAATAAGTGGACTGTTTTGTTTTAAAACTAAAAAAAATGTTCCTGGTAACATGATATCCCTTGTGTCTGTCTCACATGACGGTTTTGATGATGTGGATATCTGTCACATGTTGATAACTCGGATTTTTGAAAGCATCAGTTAAGAGGATACATGACAAAAAAAATGTGTACTAAAAACATTTATAAAATACCATATATTCTTACTCAGAAAATGACTTATGAATGCATTATTGATTAAATAAGTGAATTAATGAATTAATGACCATTTCTCCAACTTAGAATCTTGAATAAGGAAGTAAAAGATCAAATATAGGACACAAATTAGTTAAGTTTTTTTTTGTTTGTTTTCAATTTTCTAATTGATTTTATTTTCCTATGCATTATATTTACAAAAACTAAGTCCTTTTCAATATGCCTTTCAGGGTATAGATTTAGTATGGCCTCTGTTGATCAAACTTATTAGAAATTCTAGAGTCTTTCGAGAATTAGAATTTTGAGAGTTTGAAACAGAAAGTTTTATCACATATCCTATTGTTAAACTTCTGTAAAATTTGGAGTTCCTGTCGTGGCTCAGTGGTTAACGAATCTGACTAGGAACCATGAGGTTGCGGGTTCAATCCCTGGCCTTGCTCAGTGGGTTAACGATCCGGCGTTGCCATGAGCTGTGGTGTAGGTTGTAGATATGGCTCGGATCCCACGTTGCTGTGGCTATGGCGAAGGCCAGCAGCTACAGCTCCTGTTAGACCCCTAGCCTGGAAACCTCCACATGCCGCGGGTGCAGCCCTAGATATGGTTAAAAGACAAAAAAAAAAAACCAAAAAACAATAAACTTCTGTAAAATTTGATAATTTCAATATTAATAGAAAAGCAAATATTTAAACCATTTGAAACCTGTGATTTTTATATCTGTACTGGTTTTCTGAGGCTACCTTAATGGATAACCACAAACTGAGTGGCTAGAAAAGAACCCAGAAACATATTCTTTCAGTTCTGGAGGTTACACGTGTGAACTCAAGATGCTGGCAGGGTCGTGCTCTCTCTGAAAGCTGTAGGGGAGAATCTGTTCTATGCCTATCTTTTAGCCTTCCTTTTTTTTTTTTCTGGTATTGTCAGCAATCTCTGGCATTCCTTGGCCTGGAATTGCATTGCTGTCAACATCGCATCCTCCTCATATGGTGTTCCTGTTTCTCACACTCTGTTTCTTCTCCTTTTCTTATAAGGACAGCAGTCATATACGGTTGGGACCCAACCTAATGATCTCTTCTTGACTTCCTCTGCAAAGACTCTACTTCCAAATGAAGCATTTGTTATGTACTGGTGTTAGGACATCAACATATCTTCTCAGGGACACAATTCGATGCATAATATTATCTGAAGGATGACTTTTAGCCTAAGGGGAACAAAGAGCTTCAATGGTAATGGTAAAACTAGAAGGCAGTTGTCTAAGAATTGCTGTGACTTCTCTACCTACAAATTTTGACCTAATACATCATTTTCCTTAACCACCCATCTGGAAACATTTGTTACCTTCATTGAGTTTAATTCAGAATCATGCAGTCTGAGTTTCATCTCTGGACAGAATTTCTGTCTCCCACAGAGCTGAATTAAATGTTAATTCTCTCTTAAATAAGTAGATTTTACCCTTCATCTCCACCCCAAATTGAGGCATATTGACTTGACCCTCTTTTCTTTTCTCAATAAACACATCTGATATCATTTGGATTCTTATTCAAAATAGGAATCCAGCAAAAGTATCAAGTTAATCACAGGGAAGTTGGGAACAGAAAGAAAATTGAAAATTCAAACTCAGCTCCATAAATCCTTGAGAATGTTTCATTTGATGGTATTTACCTGTTAATTAGGATCAAAGGATAAAATTCATGTAATAAAGCTCATAAGAGCACACTGGATGAATATTAATGACTTCAGTGATGGGCCTCTGTTTCCAGGCAACAGGATATTCCCTGAGAGTATCACTGTAGTTGTAGAATAGCAGCAGCTCAGAGAGCAGTGCTGATGGCTCTGGGAAGGCTCGGGATCCTCTAGGCCAAGGTGCCACCTTCCTGGGTTGCAGATTGCAACGATGGCTTCAAAGACCACTGCTCTCTCTGTCTCTCTCTGTCTCTATCTCTCTGTGACCAGTGTGAACTACACACTCAACGTTCAGAGGGGATCTGATTTTCACCAATAGGAAGAATAGTGAACTCAGTGAGTGTCCACAATGTCAAGGAGCATGAAGCAGAGATTTGCATTTTAATCTTTACTCAATTGATAATGGATTGATGTCTGTAACTTCTGTTTCTGTACATGTCCACAAATGGAAAGAAAGAGGGGAGGAAGGGAGCGAGGGAGGAAGGAAAGAAGAAAGGAAAAGGAAAGGAAGGAATTTAAGAAAGAATGAGGGAAAGAAGAAAATAGAAAGTTACTGGATTAGTTGAACCACAGAATTATGTCCAGTTCTGACAGTTTGTGATGGTTCCTGTTAGCCATGATTAAAAGAATAAAAAAGAATACTACTCAAGTGTTCAAAGGAGCGGCTGATAGTGCTCACTTGGACATAAGCCACCACACTGGTAGGTCATGCTTGGAGTCATGGATTGGATAAATGCCATGCAAAGACTGGATAAACCTCAAGGAAAGCAACTTATGGTCTCCTTTCGATACATAGGTTATGTAATTAACTCCACCTCTCATCTAGCTCAGTGTCTGCCCAGACTCCACACACATCACATCCCCAATCACAGTCCCTTATCCTTTCTCCTGGTGGTATGAGAATAAACAAGTGATATGGAGTGCATCTTGTGTTCCCACCAGCATCCATCTGCTTCTCAGCAAATCTAGCCAGCACAGCCATCCAGAGGGATGAGCTAGCAACCAGCCAGTTGGCATCGTGGCCACTCTCTCACTGTCACTGCCTGGCCAACCTAGCCAGTGGGTTCCTCTGAAGAGTGTATGAACAGAGACATGGCCACCTCTGGTGAGACTTCACGCTGGGCTCATGCAGCCAGCTCCTGGGGGATTCACTCCTCTTCTCTCCCTTCAGAGCAATCTCCAGGCAACGCCAAGGTTGTCTCACCTTCCATCCTTGGCTTCACAAAGCTCATGCACCAGTAGGAGCTGATCTTCATTTGCAACATATTTCAGGCAGCCACCAGCTTGTAATTTATTCCTACTTTGTATCTTACACAGTTCCCTTCTCATGAACAACATATTTCATATTTTACAGCTGAAACTGGAAAAGAATACCTATTTCTCTGAATCTAACCTAATCATTGACATGCTTTCCCAGATAAAGGACTAAGAAAGAAGGAAAATGGTGTTGTGGTTTTCAGTTGGGTGGACCTATATTCCCATAGCAGCTGTGTCTCTCAAGAATTATGAACCCAGGGCAGGTTACTTGGTCTCTCTGTGCTTCTGTTTATTCATCCTTAAGATATGTGTACTGTCACCCATCACATGGGGGGTGTTGTGAGAATTAAATCAGTGAAGTTTTGTTTGTTTGTTTGTTTTAGGGCAACCCCCATGATATATGGAAGTTCCCAGGCTAGGGGTCAAATCAGAGCTACAGCTGCCGGCCTACAGCACAGCCACAGCAATGCAGGATCCTAGCCACAACTTCGACCTATACTGCAGCCACAGCAACTCAGCAACCTTAACCCACTGAATGATCAAACCTGTGTCCTCATGGATACTAGTCGGTTTCATAACCCCCTGAGCCACAAGGGGAACTCCTAGGTAGTATATATTAAACTGTCTTGTATTGAGTCTGGCAACTTCAATCACTCAGTAAGTAGCAGCTAATATTATTATGGTGATGAGCATCATTGTTATTATCATTATTACATAAATATTCAGAGAGCAAAAAGTCCTCAAAGGGAGATCGTATGAACCAATTCTAGGACAAAAAAAATGTATATATAAAGGAGGTAGAATTGGCCATGGCCAAATTGGCAGTTCATGTTATGGGAAATGGACAGGATTTGGAGAAAAAAATCTGCCTCCATTGTGACACTCCAGCAATTTCTTTCTTGGAGGAGCAAGACTGAGGATAAGTCATTCAGAATGTCTAATTCTTAGTATCCTGTGTGTAAAATATGGATAGTAATGACTGTGTCGGGAGAATAAGAAGTGTGAGATCATTTTGATGTAATATGAAATGATGTATGTTGTAAGATGATTATGCCTTGAATAGTGTTCTCTTTTGACCCCCTCCTTTTCCTTCATTGATCTCTTGTTATCATGCTATTTATTCTAGCACACTATAGGGGCTATAGATTAAACCACATTCACACCACTCCCATTGCAAACCCAGTTCACTGGAGTTCTCCTGGGTACCCTCACACCTCCTGTCCCGACTGCAGTGAAAGATTTCTGGCACCTGAAACCAAATGAAGGCTTTAACCATGGATTCAGTACTTCTTCCAAATAAAATATGAATTTATGTATTCAGTGACTTAAATTGTATTGCAGGCAGTGGTTCTTGGATTTTTAGGTGCATATTTATGGATCTCCTATTCTAATTCAGTAGGTTCCAGAAATCATGATTTTTCAGCAAACTTTCTAGATAATTGGGGGGAGTTTTAGAGATGGGAATTGTCAGTATAAAGACTGAACCAGGAAGGGAAGAGGGCTCTTCATATTACAAGCCAGAAAACTGCCTAATTTCCTTGTGGATAAAGCTGCACATCTTTCTGCTTCCTCCTGGCATGTCTGTGCCTCCCTTCAGTCTCCCCTCCACTGAGCCACAAAACAGATCATTCCTGGTAAAACTTTTCTAAAACACAGTGTGGTTCTATGTCAGTTGGCCAGCATCTGCAATGCACCTCCCCTTTACCCAATTCCATGTGCCTTGATAAATACCCCTGTGCTACTCCTTCTATATTTCTTTGTTCTGGCCCATCTTTCTCACACCTTCTCCCCTGCCTCACCTGGCCAGCTTTGAAGATCTGGTTCAAGTATCCTCTCTGCCAGGAAACCTATCCTGAGACCCTCCAGGTAAAACTAAGACCTTTCTCTGGCATCTCATCATACTCGCAGAAGCCGATTGAGATCATTGGTTTGCATTTCTTTTTTCTTCCATTGGATTGTGAATTCCTGGAAGTTACTGATGATATTTGATTCATTTCAGAGCCTCATCCAGATATATAAATAGATGACATTCTCCTTTAGGTATTCTTTGCTCAACAGTTTTTCTCTTCTTTCCTCAATGAAAACACGTGCACACAAAGATTATCTCCCCACCGATTTCTTTCTCTTCCTCTTTGCTATTCCTCACCCACATCCTTTCGTTTCCTTTTCCTATCCCAGAGGAAGCCTGGGAGGTCAAAATCAGGGTGGGGATGCTGGGACTGTGGAATAAGAACATAGGAGGGGCTGTGTTCAGAAGATGCTTTATTACTGTTCATAGGGCTGCTGGATTTAGAAGGCTGGATGTCTCTTTTTAAAGGAGTAACATTTCTGCTGGCACTGAGAAGTTTATAAAAATTAAAACATAGGAGATCACAGATGTCAAATATGGTTCATGTCTGAAGGAAAAGGGGAGAAATGAACTCCATTGTCTTTCTGGGTGACAACTTCGGTCACTGTTAAAGGAATTAGTGATTAGCTCTGAAGGAAGACTCTACCCCTGTAGGGTGCTGTTTATTTATGTTTGTAGGTAGAGGTCAACTCCTCTCTCTGCCTTGTTTGCTTAAGTGAACCCGGAGTCCCTACTTAGTACTCTGTTATGACTGCTAACAATATACTGCAATTTTCTCCCTGGATGTAAACAGTTAATTTCAGTACCTCAGGGAGAGGATTTGTGGTTGTGATTTATCAATGCTAATGAGGCAAAACAGTCCTCTTCCATAGGTGACAGAGAAAGTGAAACCCAGGTTCAATCCCAGGCATGCCTTTTCTTGCAGACACACTGTAAAGGAATGAGCATTACTTTCAAGTCTGGTGGTCACAAGCCTCTTTGCTCAAGGATGGTTGTGTCTGGCCTACAGTTCTTGGTTCACTTTTTCTTTCCCAAGTAGGAAGAACAGGGATCACTTTAGATTCTTGGCTTGAACTTGATAGGTGGACCAAACGTAGAATCCACACTTGCCCACTGAAAGGAATTCCTCCATTAATTTATTAAATATGAACATTAGATACAAAGACTTCTTTTTGCCATAATTTGGCCCATGTCTTTGTATCAAATACATTTTCTTCCACACTGTTAAAAATATAATAAGCATGCATGGATGCACCTCAGGAACTTCAGAAGTTTGGCTAGGACCTGAACCCAGATGGCCAGATGCTTATCTGAATATTTTGTGCACCATCCAAGCTTCTTGCATGTCAGGAACTGAAGGGAACCACTTTCCTCCTGAGCTTTCACGCATTTCCAGTAAGACCTTTACTAATGCAAGAACGGACTTTTCTCAAAGTTTGGCCCGTCACCAAAACTTTGCAGCACCTCCTAATAAAGACGCTTTCCACAAGCCTGTATGCAATTAATCTCCCTGGACTATTTGAAAGCTTGAGTGGAGAATCTCTATGTTCAGATAAAGATCCTGACCACATAAGAAAGATGGAAGCATTTTCATCAGTGGTGTGGTTAGTGAATGAGGTGATGTCTTCTTTCTATGTCTTGCTTACGTGTTCTTCTCAATAAATTTAGATCCCACACTTTAGTTGTAGAATCAAATACAGTTTATTTTGCCTTTTAAGATCCTTTTAAAAAATTAAGTTGAAAGCTTCCATAAATATTGTGTCCCCTGGTGGTTTGAGTCTGTTTATTTTTGAATTTATTCAAAAATGCAATTAGCTTTAGGCTAAGTGAAAAGTCGTACCTCAATTAAAAGACAAGATGCTTTAATAATAAGACAGCCTGGCATGCATGTCATGGATAATCTAGAAAGGTCTTGTTTTTGTTTTGTTTTGTCTTGGTTTTTTGCCTTTTTGTCTTTATCTAGAGCCGTACCTGCGGCATGTGGAGGTTCCCAGTCTAGGAGTCTAACAGTAGCTGTAGCTGCCGGCCTTCGCCACATTCACAGCAACGCGGGATCCGAGCCGCGTCTGCAACCTACAGCACAGCTCACGGCAACACCGGATCCTTAACCCGCTGAGCGAGGCCAGGGATCGAACCCGCAACCTCATGGTTCCTAGTCGGATTCATTAACCACTGAGCCATGACGGAAACTCCGAGAAAGGTCTTAGTTTTGATGCTTGAATAATAGGACAGCCTGGCATGCAAGTCATGGTTAATCTAGGAACACTGGACAGATAATAACTGAGTGAAAAGGTATATGATGATAGACCACATTTTATCCATTAAAATAATAGCCATTGATTTAATGATCAGTTCACAGATAATGAAAAATGCAACTTAGGAGTTCCTGCTGTGGTGCAATGGGATCAGTGATGTCCCTGTAGCTCCAGGACTCAGGTTCAATCCCTGGCCTAGCACAGTGGGTTAAAGCACTCAGCATTGCCCAGCTGCAGCTTGGATTCGATCCCTGGCCCCTATGCCATGGAGCATCCAAAAAAGAAAAAAGAAAAAAGAAAAAAAAAGAAAAAGGAAAATGCAACTTTGAATAAAACATGAAGAAAGGAAATTCTTCATAAGAATAATGTATTTTCATCATATAGCTTTTATTGTGGAATAGCACTGCTTAATCAAATCTTTTTTTCTTCGTGAATGAAATTTAATTTCATTTCAAAAAACCTTTTTCAAGTTGTTTTTCCTTTGTCTTTAAGTTCAGGAAGAGGTTCAGAAGCTACTTACAGGCAATTACCAAAATGAAAACCATTGGCCAAAAAAAAAAAAAAAAACAGTTTTTTATTTTATGACCACAGCATTGAATTAAGGCTTCTAGATCCATACTTACTCATTTTTTTTTCAGAAATGTTTTCTTTTCAATATTTTGAATGAACTTTTAATTTAGAATAGTTTGAGACTTATAGAACTATTGTGAAGATAGCAGCCCCCTCATATCCACACCAGTTTCTGTTATTATTAGCATCTGACGTTAGTATGGTACATTTGTTATGACTGGCAAAGCAAAAATGATACATTATTATTACTAACAAAAGTCTATGCTTTATTTAGATTTCCTTTAACTTAATGTCCCAAGAGCCCATTCAGGGAACCTACATTACATTTGTAGTCATGTTTTCCTTGGCTTTTCTTAACTGTGACAGTTTATTCATTTATTGTGACAAATATTCACCATCCTTGTGATTGCCTTAGATGTTATACCAGCAAGAGTTGCCAGTTAGGTTTTATTGCATTTGCCAATTTTGTTTGATTTGAGAGTAGCATTGAAGATTGTTCTGAGAAGGACTCTGAGTCTGCATCTGGTTGAGTAGGAATGTGTATTAAGAATGATGTCAGTCAAATGAAAAAGAGCGAGAATGGTGACACGTGCCTGATGGTGGTTTCGCCCAAGCTGTTAGAAATATAAATGAAACAGAAATAATTACCCCTAACATTTTCAAGTTTACAGTGCATTTATGAGGCTGTAATCATGCATGCATAAAACCTCAGTAATAATCCATGCCATCTCTCTCATTCATCTGAAATTCATCGTGTGCTGGGCTTTGGGGTGGGTGATGGAGAAGAAAGATAAACTGGACATGGACGCTATATCTTAAAACTTGATATCAACATATGAGGTCTGGACAGTAGGGTTTATAAGAAAGGACTTTTTTAAATATTAATGCCTACACCCACAGAATATGGAAATTCCATGCCACGGATTGAATCCGAACCACAGCTGCGACCTACACCACAGCTGCAGAAAAGCGGGATCCTTAACCTACTGCACTAGGCTGGGGATGGAACTCCATGTCTCTGCAGTCAGATTCTTAACCCACTGGCCCCATGGAGGAGGGACTTCTTTAGAAAAAAATTATCATTGTAGAATTAATCAGATAAAATGTTGTATGTGTGGTTTTTGTTTTGTTTTAGTTTTTTAAAAAAATTGTACTGGATTTAATAGTTTTTTTTTAAAGGAAAAGAAAAAAGGGCTTTTCTAAGTTTGTGTGTGTATATTGGGGATGAGGATGGGGGAAGGGTGGAGAAATTCTTCCTTTCCCCCGATGAATCTGATTTCTAAGGGTTAAAATGGCAAGGCAGTATTATTTGCCAAGAAGCCACTTAACTTGGGCTTTTCCTTGCCCTCTCAGACCATGACCTCATTACATGCATCCCATTATGGCCAACATATAGGTTTTTCAGAACTTGAAGGGAAAAGAAAAAAGTTACCCTCAGCCCAACAATTGTGTAATAAGATTGATAGAATCATGATGCTCAGCTTACATTTATTAGTGCTCCAAACTATAATAGTGTTAAGGCTGATTTGCAAATGCAGCTTATAGGAGCATTTAACATTTCAAAGTCACACCATGATGTTCTCTCTGGGAAAGTCATATGTGAGAATGGGAGGAGGGGAGTTTCCTCATGACTCAGTGGGTTAAGATCCAAACATGGTCACTGTACTGGCTCTGGTTACAGCTGTGACATAAGTTTGATCCCTGGCCCAGGAACTTCCACTTGCTGCAGGCATGGCCAAAAATAAATAAATAAATAGGAGGAGGAAATCAGTGTATTCTGAGGACTGACTGTGCCAGGTTCTAGGCTAGTTGCTTTTAAAATTTATCTCCCTATCTGGAGTTCCCGTTGTGGTGCAACGAAAACGAATCTGCCTGGAAGCCATGAGGTTGTGGGTATGATCCCTGGCCTCCCTTAGTGGGTTAAGGATCTGGCATTGCTGTGAGCTGTGGTGTAGGTCTCAGACGTTGCTTGGATCCTGCATTGCTGTTTCTGTGGTGTAGGCTGGCAGCTGTAACTCCGACTGGACCCCTAGCCTGGGATCCTCCATATGCTGTGGGTGAGGCTCTAAAAATATATATATATATATATATATATATATATATATATGTATGTATATATGTATATGTATATGTATTATATATATCCCTATCTTTATAATTATTTGGGAACACATGTTGCAAACTTGAAATATCACTAGAGGAAAAAAGTCATACGTATTTTGGGCTTTTCTCTTAGAAATTTCACCAGGATATTGAGAGTTAGGTGTTTTGGCTGTCTGATTCCTCTATTGGTGTTTCTCAGAGATGTAAGGAGAGTCTACAGAAACACACAGCACTATGGACAAACAAGGCTCTCTGTGTATGCCTGTGATGGATTCCTTATTATATGAAGGATGAGGTTTGGTCATTACTGGATGATTTGGGACAATAAAAGAGATAGACCTCAAAAGGAAGAATCTTTCTTTCCATTATTTACTTGGCCACTTCTGCTTACTCTCAGGGCTCAGTTTAGTCCAGACCTACACCATAACCCTCCCTCATGCACCCCATCCCCAATCTGGATTAATCTTCCCCCCACCTCATGCTTCCTTATATCAGAGACCTTAGCACACTGCAGGATACCTGCATGTTTCTACAGGTCAAGTAGTGGATTCAGAGTGACTGTTGACTATTGCTATATCCTCAGTCCCTCAGGCAATGCCTGGAATGTAGTGAGCTCTCTTGTTTGTTTTATGATAAAGGCTGGTTACCTTGAATTTCTCTTCCTTTAGGTCATGCGCATGACTGTAAGATGCCTGGTGAATTATGTTAACAGATTTTTGGTGAAGCAACCACATAAGCATTCAAGGACGGTTTAGATTTGGTTGATTTTTCAGGGGCTGTATTGCTTAAGCTGTCTTTTGGTACTTTTGGTATTTTGGTTAAAGTGGATGAGTTAGTTTGGAATTAGGGTAAATATCATTATTGTTATAGCAAATAAATATTGAACCTGGTGCATCAATAGTTATTAAAAAAAAAAAGAAAGAAAGAAAATACACTCAATTATATGGACTAAGCCAGAACATGTTGACTCACAATTTACATGCTACCCACTTATCTGTATGTACCCTGTAGATTTGCACCTGCCTCAGTGACAGAGAATGCCTAGGTGCCTTTTACTCTTAGCTGTTGTTCGTTCATGTGTCACTTTCTGGCAACAGTGCTCTCAAGGCCTTAAATATTAGATCTGTCGTCAGAAATCTATCAGCGTTCCTGGAAACTGGCACTTCTGTCTCCTAGCACTGGTACCAGCTTTGTGTTAATTGTTCAATCTGAATAGCGACCATATGGAGTTAAATGGTGATGTTTGAAATATTTTTCTCCTTTCATTTGAAAGACTCTTACTTAAAATGTGAAAGGTTCTAAACATTGCTTCATTTCTTAAGGGAAAGAAAAGTGGAAGGAAAAAGTCCTCTGCAGATTACTGTGAGAATGAGGAAAAAAAGAAAAAAGAAAAAAAAAATCCCAATGTAATGTTTTAATGATCTACTCATTTATAGGCACAATTAGCAAAGAGCTGGCTCTAATGGACATGAAAGAGAAATAGATTTCAGTTTATTTCGTAAACGGGGGCCAGGAAAATCTATCTTCCCACTGATTGTGGCAGAAAAACGAACCAATTAGCGGAGGCGAAAAGAGAGGGGCAAAGAAATATTCATTGTTTTCTCTTTCAAAGCCCCAGCTTGACAATATGTGTTTTTCTTAATGGGCTCTGGGATGGTAATTAGCATAACTCAAGGCTGAGCTGTGTGCAAAGACATCAGACCTATCTCCCTTTTCCTGCTTGGCTCACAGGATGGCGAGAGAGAAGCGCGAAGGGAGGTCACCTAGGGCTCCACATCAGGTTGTAGCCATAATGGATACAAATGAGCCCTGGGCTTACTTACCACCACGAGCTCCACAAAACCCCTGTATACCAATGGCAAATGCCTGGTGGGTTGGAAGAGTTTTTTTTTTTTTTTTTCCCCCTGGACAAATGGTTTAAAATAACCACTCTTATTTTGCTACTTAAGGGAGCATAAGACATAAAGATGGGGGAGGAAAACCATTAGGAGAATCTTCGTGTGGCTGTATAAACTCCAGCATAGCCTCTGGGTCAACTGGGACCCTCTGAGAAAAGCCAGTGACTTCCGTGCTGAGATCCTGGAAGACCCATGAAGCAGCACCATATGCCAAAAGCCATCCTGGAGTTTACTAAAATTTCCTCTAGAGTTGCATTCTTATGAAACTCTTGCCTCTTTAAAAATAACAAAATGAAACCAAATGAAATCAATGGCTTGTGTAAGTTTCCTCTAAGATTGAACCTTTTGTTACCCATTATTTTTCATTGCTTCATAGGCAAGAATTCTATTCTTGACAATGTCTGTGACCATACCACCATGAGGCCACAAAGCTGGACCTTTATCTGGTTGGACAGTCCACTGTAGCCATTCTTGGATGAGTATGAATTGGAGGGACAGAAATGCACATGAAAAATAGCTTCTTTCTCCAGCATGGCTGCAAGAATTGTACAAGCAGACGATCACTCCAGTTCATTTGTGACCTTACATAAAATATCCATCACACTTGTAAGTACACAAACTAGCAGGGAAGATGACAACTGGACAAGGGAATTTGATAAAAGTATGTGCTAGAAGAAACTATTCTGAGGGTCCTATCCTAGTCTAGGGATGTGGAAAGTTCTCTCTGGGAAGAAATTAAATTAAAGCAATGGATACTTTGAACTTGGCCAGCAGAAAGGTGTTAGGATGGAGGAAGAAAATATTCCAGGGTGAGTGAGGGCTGGAAACATGGAAAGACTAGAAGTTAGAAAAAGTGCTTTGTTTAAAAAAAAAAAAATCGAAATAAAGCTTATCATTTTCTGAGCGCAAAAAGCCTTGAATTGTAATAACTCTTCAACTAACTACATAATTCTTGAGATCAGTAGACACCCAATAAATAAACATGTGTTGAAAGATGAAGTACATCAGTTATCTGTTGCTGTGTAAAAAAATTAACCGCTAAACATAGTGGCTTAAAAATACCAATTATTCATTGTCTCAAACAGTTACTGAGGCTGAGCAATCTAGCCTGGCTCAACTGGGTGGTGCTGGCTCAGGGACTCTTCCAAAGTGGCAGTCAGGAAGTTGGCTAGGCTGCCTCATTGATTGCCTGCCTGTCCTGGAGGGTCTTCCCCGAAGTCACTCATGTTGCTGTTGGCAAGTGGCCTGAGTTGCTTTCTGGATGTTGGCTGGAGTCCTTGGCTCTTGGTGACCTAGGCTTCTCCATAGAGTAGCTCATGACATGGCAAGTGGTCTAAAGTGAATGATGAGAAACACACACACCCAGGGGGAGAGAGGGAGAGAGAGAGAGAGACAGAAAGAGACGTAAAAGCTGCAAAATCTTTTATAGCCTGGCCTCAGAAATAACATATCATCACTTGTCATAGTCTGATGGTCAAACTAACCACGCCTGTTACAGGGTGGGCAATTTCATACCAGGAGTCAGCGGTCAGTGGGTACCGTCTTGGAGATGGACTCTTGTAACAATTTAATTAGGTGCAGTCAAAATCACATTAACTAGAAAGATAATAATCACGCATTTTTTGGAGGGAAACGATCTTACAACATCTCTTATTCTCAGTGTTCTGTCACTAAGTATCATCTGACAAATGGCAGCCCATGCTCAGAACCTCATCGTCAACACTCTGTTGCCCAGCAATCTTCTCATCGCATCTCTTTGATTTCCAGACTGGCCCCGTTTCCAGATTCCCAACTCTGACATTTTACCCAGATCAACCTCTCTTCCTTGGAGGGCCCACCTCCACTCTCTCAGCTCTTTCTGCCCAAGTCCAGCTCATTTCAATATCATTTCTTTTAGGGATACTTTCCCAATCAGTCTCTAACCCAACAGAAGTGACTTCCTCACCCTACTCCTTGCAGTACTTTGTGTTTTTGCTCTGGCGTTTTTTTTTTGTTGTTGCACATGGTAATTATTTATATACTTGTCATACTCTCTTATAAAACTCAGCTTCTCTGAAACTGCAGAGCTTCGTCATACTCTTCTGGATCTGCACAATACCCAGGACTGTGTTTGATGTTTAACTTGAGGTTATCTGATCTTCCTTTCCCTGCTCTTCATGTAACTTTGGATATTTACCTGCACCTTCTAGCTTTACGTTAGTTAAGGTTTAGTTTTTCACTACAGTATAGAAATCATCCACAGGTCCTGACCCTTGCCTCTCAAATTGGTCAAGCATATACAGGTGATTGTATATGAGTACATAAAACTCCAATTGCTTCTCTATGTTACCCAGATATCTGCCTAGAATGACATGACAGTCTCCTGTCCCTAGTTTTCAACTTCCTTGGGCCTCCCAGATTTGGGATTACATTCAGGACTTGTGGCAGCTCATACCCCCATGACAGGATCCTATTTCAGAAATGTCATTCTGACTTTATCTTTGGCATATTCTCTAGTAGTCCAAGAACCCTGGCTCCCCACATGACAGCTGTAGAAAAAAGCGTTTCAACCCCAGGCTCTTGGGATTGTCACTGACAGGGCTACTCAAGCCTACTGGTCTTAATTCTGTATATCATGCTTTATAGTTTATAAGGTTTACCAACAGACATTACCAAATTAAATTCACAAAATCCTGCATTTTTTTATATTCTTAATGTTCATTTTTTTTTCTATTAAGAAATAGAGGTCCTGAAATGTATATGGCTTTCCAAAGAGCACAGAACTATTAAAAAAATGGATTCAGGAGTTACTTCCAGTTCTCTGATCCCAAGTCCAGCGTTCTTTCTCCATAACCATAATTCTGTAGTTATTTGACCTTAAATTCCTCCCATTAAGATGGGACAAATTTGCTTTGGGGATATTGCCCTCTTCACATGCTACACTACAGCCTATGAGAATAACTAGCTCAGAATCAGATGTTTAAATTGTCTTCTGTTCACATTCAAGACTGCTGAGAAGGAAGCAGAGACAAACCTAGGCCATGCACACAACAAGCCAGCATCTCACTGAAGTCAAGTTAGGACAGGGGTGGAGATGCATATCGTATAGCTTAAAGTCATCAGTAGGTGATTCAGCTGGCTGGACACTCAGGGGCTAGGGTATGATACTGAAGCAATGCTTCCATAGACTTGCAGCCCAGAAGGCAGGTGGGACCTTTGACATTTTCCTCAAGGACAGAGGCTTCTGCTCAGGCATCGCCATTAAAACCCACCCTGCAGGAGTTCCCATGATGGCTCAGTGGTAATGAACCTGGATAGTATCTGTGAGGACATAGGTTCGATCCCTGGCCTCGCTCAGTGGATTAAGATTCAGCATTGCCATGAGATGTGGTGTAGGTCACAGATGTGGCTCAGATCTGGCATTGCTGTGGCTGTGGTGTTGGCCGGCAGCTGCAGCTCTGATTCAACCCCTAGCCTGGGAACTTCCATATGCCATGGGTGAGGCCCTAAAAAGACCAAATAAACTACAAAACAAAACAAAAAGACCCTGCTTTCTTTGTCTGGTAAGCAACAGGGACTAAAATCCTTTGACCTATGTGTAGTTATCTCGATTTTCTAGATCCCGGGACAGACTGGGAAGCCCTGTGTATCAAAAGCTGGGAACTATACATCTCATCAGGAATGCTACCGCCATACAGGTTCAGATCAGGGGCTTTGACTTGATAGTGGGGAGGAAGACACTGACAAGCTCAAAGCCTAGACACTAGTTGGTATATGTGGATCATTCAAATCTTGGTTCAACGCCAATCTCACACATGGAGGCTCTGGGCTGTCCTCACTGTAAAGTGAGGATAATAATAAACATCTCTTCACTGGGTTGTTAAACACACTAGGTGAAATAACTTATCTAACATAATTAGACTACAGTGGGAATACCTCAGAGATGTTCTGGGTTCGGTTCCAGACCAAGGCAATAAAGAGAATATTGCAATAAAGTGAGGCACCTGGAATTTGTTGATTTCCCAGTGCATATGAAAGTTATGTTTACAATATAATGCAGTCTATTAAATGTACTGTAGCATCATGTGTAAAAAACAATGCTCATACCTTAATTTAAAAATACAATATTGTTAAAAAATTTTAACCACCATTTGAGCCTTCAGGGCGTTGTAATCATTTTGCAATGATAACATCAAAGATCGCGGACCAGAAGTCACATGAAAATGTAATAATAATGAAAAAGTTTGTAATATCCTGAGAAGTCCCCAAATGTGACACAGAGACACAAAATGAGGAAACGCTGTGGGGAAACAGTGCCGGTAGAACTGGTCAACTCAAGGTTGCCACAAACCTTCACTCTGTGAAAATATAGGACATCTGTGAAGCCCAGTGACGTGAAGTGCACCTGTCCTTGGCACATGCCTGGTGCATAGTGAACACTTCTGTCCTCATCTGCTTCCCCCGGTCCTTTGTAAGTATCCTCAGGGTTCTCAAGAACATGTTTGAGTCCCTTGGGAAAAAAGCATAAGAAAGTGCCAGAAAGACAATTGATCAGAACGTCAACTGTTTTCTGACCACAAGGCACTTCTGTGCTCATCAAGAATTAGAGGTTCCCCTGTGTCTACAATCAGAAAACTCTAATGTCGAAAAGAACACCACCTGGCCAGTGGTCCTGGTGGGGATGGAGTGGAGACAGCCCCCTTCCCCCATCACATTTCCTGAGTGTATTTGTTCTCCTTCAGTGTCCAGGACCCTCAAGTAAAGGGATGGGATAGATTATCTGGTGAGTCTTTGCTGCGATGGGGACATGCTCTGCAGGCTGTCCATGGGTCGTTATCTGCAGAAGCCTTCCATTGCTGTGAGACAACAGTGACACATCAGGACCGGCATCCTGCCTCCCCCCATGGAGGACATGTGCACCGATGCTCCAGGTCTCTCTCCACAACCCTCTAGACAACGCAAGCCCCGGCAGAGCATTGTTCTCATTAGTTAACTCTCCTACAGCTGGCTTTTAGTACAAATGCAAAACACAAACTGCATCCCAAGGGGCTGATTCTAAGAAGCTAACAGTGCAGAAATAGGCTCGGTACTGAAGATCTCTGCAGAAAAATAGTAAGGTTTGTGGCATGATTTTTCTAATACTATCTAATTTTCATACTAAGGCAGGAGTAGTGATAAGATCTGGTAGTTAGGAGTAGGCCAGAGGGAGGGAATCTACTGGGGGTGGGAGGGGGGCAGGGCCCGTGTCGTTCCCCTCTACTTGGGAGAGCAACAAGTACATCTGGCCTGGAGTGGGGGAAGAGGGATTTGGAACCCAGGGAAGCGGGAGAGAAAGAAAGGGCTGAGCTGAGTCCCAGAGGTGGAAATCCCTTGAGATTTTTTTATAATTCTTAAATCCTGGGCCTAAATGATCAAAGCCAGGTGAATTGGGAGTAGAGAAATGTGGACTGATAAATGGAAGTGGAAGTAGCGAAAAGATAGTTTAGCCATCAGCATGGACAACTGGAGCACAACTGGCAAACAAATTCTGGACAGTTGTGTAAAACATGCAACTTCAAAATTTTCCACCCAGGGGGTGAGAAAGCTGGGGTATATGTGTACCAGTTCTAGAGAATCATGGATTGAGGGCTGTGCTTGACTGTTTTTACTTGTACTTCTGGTGGGCCAGACTCAGGCCGTGTCCTTCCACATTTCCAGGAAATGGTGTGGCAGGCACAGAGGTGCACTGATGCAGAGGAGCACACGCTAGGCAATTTGTAGTCTCTGTCAAGTTCACTTAGAAAACTGCCTCAGTTGTAATCCCTAAGGACCTTTAGTGAATGAGATTTGCATTTCAGAGTGGGTTGATTTGTCAAGATATACTTCTTACATCTGGGACAGAAATCAGTCTGCCTTTCCTATAAGAACACTTCTGATCAAGGAGCACACTAGGTATTCCTCCAATAAATATTAATCTCTTGACTTGAAATCGAATTTAAATACGTTAATTTTTAGCATTCTACTTCTAGCACTACAATATATTGTAGACACACAAACTACTGTCAAAGTTATGATTCCTGAATTCTTGACATATCAGATAAATCAGGATCCAGGACCTATGTCCACCCCTATTTTTGGAAGAATTCAGAGGGTAGATCTGTTTGAAAGTCATCAATTACAGGAGTTTCACGGTGGCCTAGCAGTTAAGGATCCAGCGTTGTTACTGCTGTGGCATGGCTTCAGTCCCTGGCCTGTGAACTTGTCCATGCCATAGGTGTGGCCAAAAAAAAAAAAAAAAAAAAATTGAAAGAAAGAAAAGTCAGTTATAGAGAGGCCAGAATGACCTATTCTGGCTATGATTGCTGAATTACTCCTGGGAGTAATGTCAAACATCCAGTGTAATCAAGTACAAATTACCTCAAGGAGATGTCCATCATATCTCATAGTGAGAAAGTAAGAATAAGCTGAGAGTGTTGGGGAGGTGGGGATGAGGGAAAGTAGCTAGAACTGCAAAGCTAGAACTTTCCAGAAAGGGTGCAGGAGCTCAGATCATCATATCTCTAGAGGTACAGTTATGAATTCTGTTATAATCTAGACCATAATTGACACCTAAGAGCTTTTTTTTTTTTTTAATGGAGGCACAGAACAGGTTGTGATAATGGGATAATCCTAGAACAAGAAGGATCATGAGTCTATAAAGCTGACATATACACCTGTATGTCACCCATGCCTCCCACGAGACTAACCACAGACATCAGTAACTGTCAGGTGAAAAATGGATGAATTTCAGAGCTTCCGTGTGGTTCAAGGCCTGAGTAAGGCTGTTTAGGATAGCTACTGATTCAGAAATAAAACCACACATTTGAAATGTCCTTTGGAGTGTTTTGTTTTATTTTGTTTTGTTTTGTTTTGAGATAGTCATGGTTTCATTCACCAAAACATTCCAGCCTTCCACCTGCCGGGCAGGTGTGAAGAAAGCTCTTCCTGGAGTTCTCAGTGTTGGAGAACTGCAGTTCTCAGTGTCAGAAGGGATCATGTGGTTAGTTTTAGCCCATGAGCTGTGAACAGAAGGAAAGTGGGACTTTTGGACTGAAATGTTGGCTTTCTAGAGCTTTCCTTCCCCCTGCTGCAGCTTCTCACTTAGTTCCAGAGAGTGGCTGTGTTGTCAAACTTGGTCTTGAGCTGGGGTGACACGGAGCAGAGTCCCCAGCCAACACACAGTCTTCTGTAGCATAACAGGAAATAAATGTTGTTGTTTTAAGCCATATTTTAGAGTTATTTGTTACTATAGCATAAACGAACCTATTCTGACTGATTCTACTCTGGGGATGTTTTATCAAACTTTCAACACATGCTCTCTGTTGTGCCCTGCAAATACTATTTCTTTCTTCCACAGTCCTTTTCTTCATTCACCTCTCTTTTAGGAGGAATCCATTTATTTCCCTACGGAAACTCTGTCTCTGAATATGAATTTTTTTTTTTCCTGGCAATGTCACAGGAAGAAAATCTTCCCCAGAAAACGGATCCTCTTTCTTTACAAGTTCCTGTGTTCAGAGCAGAGGAATCCTGTTTCAGAGAGGGATTGAAGTACCTGTGAATGTTCCCTTGCTACTCTTCCTGAATCCCTGACTACTTGGTTGATTAAAGACAGGTAGAAATTTTCATCTGAACACTAAAATCTATCGCTGCCCTTGTGTGGGGATCACACACACTCCGGTCCCTAGGAATCCACAAAATTATCTGTTATAGTATATGCTGTGGGGGAACACGAGGACCACCTTCCTTACCCTCAAGTCAGTAACACAAGTGGAATTGACTATTACAAATATGACACAAAAGTCATTACACAGGATGGTGTAATACTGATGGTAGAATTGGGTTCCAAAAGGCAAGAGATGAATCTCCTTTTAGCCAAAGCTATAGAAGAGAGATGGGCCTTTATTACCATTAATAGTGGCCAAAGTTAAGATAGTAATAGAAATATAACTGTTTGGAATAAGACAGATTGATTCTGCCCGAGCTACTTCAGATCCTGACTTGCACCATAAAAGATCCTGATACCCCCGATATGCCAGTGATTATAAAGGACTGTGAGTGATGGAAAGACAGGGATTCCTGCCTTTCCAGCAGAACCTTCCAAAATTGCTTTATGAGCACCTGGCACTGCTCCCAGCTCTGCTCTGAGCGCTGCAAGAGACAGCTTTTCCTAGTGGAAACCTCATTTGCAGTTTTAGTTTAATTCTATTTCAATGCCGGTGACCGTATGCTCATCCTAGAAGAAAAGGGAGGTGAGGAGAAGCTGGCTGTCCCCAAACCACTGTGAAATCTTTGGCCTTTGGGGCTGGCTGTTCCCTGCCT
Organism: Catagonus wagneri; assembly: GCA_004024745.2. Taxonomy (NCBI): domain Eukaryota; kingdom Metazoa; phylum Chordata; class Mammalia; order Artiodactyla; family Tayassuidae; genus Catagonus; species Catagonus wagneri. The sequence continues at coordinate 11,205,118 of PVHT021183526.1, read as the reverse complement.
CCATTCTTCTATCCTCTTTTATGAGAATATTCTCTACATTAAATCTTCATGAACACCCCGAATCCAGTATTACTGGGAATGTTTTCTTCTCTCAATCTTATTATGCTCAGACTGTTTTTGGGATTACATTTATTTTTCTCTACATTAAATCTTCATGAACACCCTGAATCCAGTATTACTGGGAATGTTTTCTTCTCTCAATCTTATTATGCTCAGACTGTTTTTGGGATTACATTTATTTTTGCCTGTTGATATTTTCCTAACTTCTTTTTTGAGAATTTTATTTACTTATTTTTTTAGCTCCAATGTGGTCACAATGAGATGATTTTGCCAGAAAAAGTGATGGTTTTGAGGAGGATGTTGCTATGGAAACCACTTAGGTTTGGATGATGGAGGATGATGGCACATCTTCTGGAAAGGACTTGAATCTGTAAGGAGACTTGAATCTTTTTAAGGCAGATATAGCAAGGCGCCTAGAATTGAGTTTCCAGCTAGTTCAGTGAGGACAGCCTTTTGCATTTCTCACCTCAAACACCCGCAACACACATGCCTTTTTAAAAATAAGCTGTGTCTCACTGATCTTTATGACATGGAAGTCCTGTACTTGCAAACATGGTAATAGAGGAATGAAATAAACCTGAGTATTTCAGAACCTCTTTCCTCGAGGCTAAGATTTGATCCAGGTTAGGAGGTCAAGGGTGAGGTTATAAATAGGGTGAATTTACATGACTGGTGTCTGGTGCTTTAGTTCCTCATTCTTTCAACTTCTGTTAAGATGTATCCGGCTTCTTGTTCATTTCTGGTTGAAACAGGGAAGAGACTAATGAATGACTGGAGAAATTATGGAATTAATTAAGCTTAAGATATTCACATGAACAAATGTGAGAACTTTACACTTTTGGTTCATTTGACCTTTACACCTGGAGAAAAACAGGCTACGCTCATGCAAAAGAGCTTGAGGTTTCATAAGACTTTGAAATTGTCTGTGGTCACCCTATATTGAAAGTTGTTACAGAGAGTCTGAATTCTTTTCTTTGCTCTGATACTAAATTACTGTTTGATCTTGGACAAATCACTCTGTCTACTGGTCTTCAAATGACCCTGTGAAGAGGTTGGACAAAACTCAAGGGCACTTTTCAAATTACAGATGTTATAGAGTAAAGCTCAGCTTTGCAATTTCTGCTCATAACTAGTGTGTATCTTTTTCATCAAATTGCCTTCTTGGGTTATTTTTTCCCCTCTATAGTTGCCCCTAGCCTTGGAGCAGTATCTGGTGCTTTCCCCCAAAGACTAGCTTCCTTTTGACTCTGCAAAGGTAACCATGCAGAAAAACAATCAATGAAAAACACTAATTGTTTGAGGGCAAAAAACCACATCAGAGTAAAACTGTATTTAAAAGATTTACAAAGGGATTTATACCAGCTGGACCATTGTAAAATGAGAAACTGACTCTTAAGATTAAAGTTTAGATCCCAAAGATGGTTTGGTTTCATAATGTCTGATGTTCAAGAGAGTGAAACATACTAATGAAATACTTTACTCTTGAGGACTTGGAGGAAGGCTGATGCTACCACTGGCCCACTGAGTTGCCTGTGACCACGCAGGTTCATGCGTGGACTGGCATTATCTCCTCATAAGGACAAGAGTCCAGCTGGTCTGGCTGTCAAGGAGATTGACTTATATTTGACATGGGCTGTCACCCAGCCAGTTGTAATGTTTTCATTGCCCTTATTCCTATGTAGAGTCACCTATTTTGAAAATATGAATTTATTCTAATGCAATTGATATATTAATGAAAACTTTGATCATAATGCAACTTTTGCACTTGCCTGTGCATGATTTTGTTCACATCCATGAGAAATACTAGGTGAACCCAGAAAAATGCATTGAGTTACGTAAGAATACATAAAATGCACATACACGCATACTTTAAACACCTACCACCAAACTGGATTCACCTACCAATTGTGTGTCATGAGCCATGCCCACTCTCATATGAGGTTAAACTTTCTCTTCAATTTCAGTGAATTCTCATTTTACCACTTTGCAAGAATGCGTAATCTATAATCCTTCTGATGCCTAATTCCAGAAACAAATTTCAGGTCTTTTTTTCAGGTAAAATGACATATTTATGGTTGTATTTATGTATCTGCTAACCAGTTCACATATGTAAAGCTATGCTACTGTTTTTATTAGATGTCTACCTTTGTAAGGGGGTATTTTGCATGTGTCTGTCCAGTTTTTGAGTGTTTTGCCCTTGATCCCTGTGTTTTTCATTGCACAGTTTTTCATGGCATGGTGAATTTGTTTTCTATTGCTGCTGTAATAAATTACCTCAAACATACAAATTTATTATCTCACAGTTTTTATGAGTTAAATGTTTGCACACCACATGGATCAGCTGGGTTTTCTGCTTAACATCTTACAAAGCTAAAATCTTGGTGTTGGTCAACTTGCGTTCTTATCTAGAGGGTCTTGGGCATGGGTTGGGGGTGTGGAAATCTAGTTCTAGCCAATTAGTAAAGTTTTTGGAAGAATTCAGTTCTGGACAGTTGTAGGTCTGAGATCCTCATTTCCTTGATGGCTAATTGCTAGCATTGTTCTCAGCTTCTAAAGTATGCCTGCATGCTTTAACTTATGATGCCTTCTATCTTCAAAAGCAGCAACAGGGGGTGAAATCCTTCTTTTGCATCAAATCCCTGTGCCCTCCCTTTCTATTGTAGCTCCTGACTTCCCTTCTGCCCTCTGCTAGGAGAAAAGCCCTGCATTAAGAGCTGTATAAACAGATTCAATCTCCCTATTTTAAGGACAACTGATAAGTAAAACTTCGTTACATCGCCAAAATAACTTTGGCCATATAACGTGATATACTCAAACCAGGGTGTTAAAGGTCAGCAGGGGCTTACCATTTAGTGACTTTGAGGAACACATGCATCACCTTGTAGTGGAACTTACCCTATTTATGACTCATCTTTTTGTCTTCATGGCTTTCCCATTCTTTTCTCTTGCCTCCATAATGTTGAGTCCCTCAACATTTATTCCCTACGGTTCTTTCTTTGCACTCTCTGAAACTAATACTACCCTTTCTTTTAGTAGCAGACATTGGAAAATATAATAAAAGCTGTGGTCTGTCCCCTCAGAAAAATGCAATATTTGGTACTCCTGCAGCTCATCCATGAAACTTCTGCAGTGTAACTATCTCTTTCCTCCATCTTTTGCTAAAGGATAACTTTGATGTAACTAGTTCTTGCAATGTGGCCATTAAGATTCAACTCATTCTCTGTTGACTCTTATTTAATCCTCATAGCAAAACCATGAGGACGGTATTATCATCTCACTGAACCCAAGGCTTTAAAATAGCATGGTATTTTCTTAAGTTACGTGACTAGTGGTAATGAGCCACACATTCAAATCCAAGTTTGTCTAGCCTGTGATGAACAATGTTTGGATTAAACTTACATCACTGCAGATCATGCAAAAACATCCAACTTTAGCCCTGATATTTGTCAGGACATCCAACTCAACTAGCCTTCTAATCTTGACAGCCTCAAACTCTCTTGCCATTTCTAGTCTTGGCTGGATATATTACTGTTATTCCCATCTTACCTTTCCCAAAACTCACAAAACTTGTTTGATTACTCTTTTCTCCTTTGCTGCAATATCTCACCAATCACCAAATCTCTCTTAATATCTATCATCCACTCCCATTGCAAACGTCTACTTCTTAAAGACTAGATAACCTCTGAAAGTTTCTCCAACTCTACAATGGAGAAGCATTATACAGACCCATATTTTAAAACTACACCTAGTAAATTATTATGGAAATACTTCTGCTGTGGCACCTCCTTCACTGTATTGTAATCAATTATTTGTATCTGTCACAAAGTGGATAAGAAATAGCTATTCCCAGAAGTAACAAGTCAATCTCTGTCACTGTACCATTATTTCCTAACACAATGGCTGGAATACAGTGTAAGCTTAACATATGTGCAAAGGGGAACTGACTTGAATTAAATTTAGATAGAAACAGCAAAGCTATGAGTTTTATGTGGGAATAGTCTGATTTTTTTAGTAAATATATTTAAGTTACCATCCCAATTAAAAGAATGCAACCAGAAGACAAAATGCTTGATAGATTCAATTCACATTGGGGATTATTTTTTTTTCCAATGAAGAATTTTGTAACTAAATAACTTACTGCTTGGGGCCATCCTAGGAGGGATGGTTCCTTAGGTAGCATCCTGGAATGCTCCTTGCCCAATTGAACTAGTCTCCTTTTCCTTCACTAAAGTTGAGGACTATGAATACATGGAATCTGATGGTCAAGCAGCAAATTACTGGGTACCTTTTTTAATCTCATTTTTTTTTTTGGTTCTAATCCTATAAGTGTTGATGAATGTGGCATAATCGCAGGCTTTGAGAGCTTGAGAGAGGCTTTGATTTATCTTATCCTCATCTCATGAACCTGATACAAATTGGAACTTTGAATTGGGCTCTACCAAGACTGTCTATCCACCCTTTACAAGTAGAAAATTTGGATACCAGTATGTATCCAGCAGTGGGTTGTATGATGTTTGTCACAAACAGGCTCAGAGAGTGAGTCAGGATCCAACTCTCCCAGTGAATGCATATACTAAAACTCCAGGAACAAAAATTTTCTTTATGTCATTCTGTGCTCAGCCTAGTCATGGACATTTTTATCCACTTAATCATGCTTAATTCTCAGAACCATACAAATAACAGTTGGTTTTCTTATATCGCATGTTTTAGGGAAGAAATTTAAACTTATAGTGATTAACTTACCTAAGTTTTTCCAATGCTAAAATTTCTTAATTTAGTTCTGTTTGATGCCAAAGCTCATGCCAAATTGGTTTGTGTACCAGGCTGAGCAAGGTGAGGGACTAGAACTCCTGAGCCAGGGAACTGTGCTGGTGCATTCAGGTCCATCTGCCTTGTCTCCTGTAGCTTCTCTAGAGGGAGCCTTGTACTTGAATGTTGAGTCATCCATCTGGGACTCCAGGAGTGGTATCTTATCATCTTCCCCAGGGAACTGAGCAGGGCTTGAGCAGATGGTGATTTCTGTGCCTCTGCTACAGGTGACAGCATGGACAAAATTCCTTCAAGAGCCTTGTCAAGTCGGACACCAGGCTCTACCATATGTGGACGTCCAGCCTTTCAGTTCTGTGCTCATTAACTTTTCCAAAGAGTCACTTGGACGATAAACCTTGGAAGGACACAGAGCCCAACTGAATGCACTCCAGTTACAGGTTTGTTTTCCATCTGTCAGTCTGCATTTAGACAAGGAGATAATCTGATTAGGTGAACTGGGAATTACCAAGATTCACTCACTCTACATAGTCCCACTTAACAGACAGATCTAAAGATTGCTGGTAACCAGTGAAGCAAATGTAGAGTGGCCGATTAAATTCCCTGGGATCCATTTTACTTCTCAAATTGAAAATCTAATCCTCAATTTCTCTTCACTGGCTAAATCAGCATAAATCTTTCTTGGCATATGACCTACCCTGACCTAGGAGAAATCTCCTTCAAATCCCCTGTTATCCTCATTGATCTTATATAATGCAAGGTTTTTAATTAATTTTCAGGGTCTCAGCTATAAGTCACTCAGTCCCTAAGAACACAGTCCAGGGTGTGGAAATAATATAAGAGGATGTCAAGGATATGTAGACAAGAAAACCTAATCCTTTGAGGTTGACAATGAGGGAAATGCCCTTGCTTTCCAAAAAGTGACCTATAGGGCTGCTGCTAAAGTCAGAGCATGATAAACTCTTTGATTTAAGCTAGCATGATTTTTAACATATGATCATGGCACTAAAAACAAAAGTGTAATATTATCACATATATGCTTAAGTCATACTGGCGAATCAGAGGTTATAAGAGCATTACAGATGTTGACATGTACAGTGTTTTTGGTCAGGATTTCTTCTCCATTCAAGTGGTATTTCTGATATCTGATGTAAAAATGACCTAAGAGCTGAAAATTAGAGGTCCCATAGTTTTCCAGAGCCCACAAATCATGTATCATATTAGCAGAGGTATATTTTTTATGAAATGTAAGCTTCAGGGTCCCTCACTTGCATGGGCTTCTTCCAAGACTCAGAAGGGACCTGGAATGTTTTAATTTGGTAATATATTTTTGCAAAATTTGCAAAAGTAAGCTACTCTAACCGCAATCCATTAGGCCCTATTATCTCATGCCACTCTGATGCCTGCCCCCCAATACTATTTTTCATGTTGGATAGCAATGGTGTGTCTGTAGGCATTGTTGAGATTCAGCTAAGATTAAGTTGGGTTTTGTGAGATGTTATTATGTGACTTGTGTTCATATCTGCAGTTAGGTGGTTGCTGGCCGGTTCAGCCTAGGAATAGCCTCTAGGAATCCTCCTATTCACCATATTGACTCATCCAGTGTTGTGGCACAAAGTTGTGTGTTCAAGAATCGTATTGTAACATGATTAAAGATGCTCAGGAGTTCTCACTTCAGTGCAGTGGGTTAAGAACCCAGCTGCAGCAGCATGGGTGGCTGCAGAGGTGCGGGTTCAAATCCCAGATGGGCACAGTGGTTTAAAGGATCCAGTGTTGCCAAAGTTGTGGCACAGGTTGCACCTGCAACTCAAATTCAGTCACTGGTCCTGGGAACTTCCATATACTGTGAGTGTGGTTATTAAAAAGACAAAAGATTCTCAACACTACAATAGGTAGAAGGAGAAACAAAGGTTGTTATAGCATAGGAAACTAGTTTGCAGAAAATTATTCCAACTCATGTATGTGAAGCTATAAGTAGAAGATGATTCTATATCTAGTCAAAACAAAACTTCTCCTTTCTCTCGAGAATAGACCAATGATACAACATATACATTTACAAACTCATTAAAAATAGGCTCTGAGATTGCTTGATAATCCAGTTAATGAAGAGAAGTGAATTGTAGGAACACATTGGAAGATTATTAAACATAAAATTCTTGTTTCTGTGACATGAGATATTAACATGGACAAATATCACAGAAAACTCATATGACATCATTATAAATAACTAGGACTTTGATAATAATTAGGACAAAGTGGATATTGAATGGCAGGGATTGAAAGAATATTCAAGAGGAGTCAGTATACAAGAAAGCTTGAAATTCTCTTAAATCTTACAGTTGACATGTAGAAGAATCATGGTAGAAATTTTCCCAAACTTTAAAATAACTCATGTTTTTATAATAATGTCTTTAGCAGTTATGGTTTGTATATCTTAAAAAAGTTGAGCTATTAAAATTTAAAAACAACAGTTTGACCATCAGAGGAAACATGAATTCTATCTTTAGAAAAATCATAGCAAAGATAGTTGTCTCAAGAGTTCCCTTGTAGCTCAGTGAAAATGACCCCAAGTAGTACCCATGAGGATGCGGTTTCAATTCCTGGACTCCCTTAGTGGGTCGAGGAATCCGGTTTTGCTGTGAGCTGTGTTCACAGACATGGCTCAGAGATGATGTTGCTGTGGCACAGGCCTGCAGCTAAAGCTCCAGTTCAACCCCTTGCCTGGGAACTTCCACATGCCACAGGTGTGGCCATAAAAAGAAAAAAAAAATAGTTGTCTCATAACAAGGAAAATTAAAACATCAAAAAAGAGAGAAAAGAGCGGAAAATAAAAGTATTAAACAACTAAGAAAAATGTTTATCTGGGGATTTTATAAAGTTTGAGATATTTGTTAGCTCTTTATACTTTATACTTGTCCTGATTTCTTTTCAAATTCTTAATAAGTAATTACTTTCCTTCTTACTTTCTTTTTATAGTGTTGTACTGTTTTTTTAAAGAGGGCAATCTAAACTGTATCTAAACTACGAGCGCCATAAACCTGAAACCACCCTGTATGTCAGTCATTACTCTTTAACTGAAGGTGGTAGAAAAGCATAGACAACTTAGACAAAAAGAGTGAAAATGAAAAATCAAGTATGGCTGGATCCAAGGTCCCAAATTTTGGGGATTCACTTGCATACCTTCTAGCCCTTAGCATTTTTTTTTTTCTTGTTGTTTTTGCCTCCTGGAGTTCATCTCCTGGTGGCAAAGTAGCTGCTAGGAGAGACAAACTTGCACCTTATCTTCACAACAATTTCAACATTTCTGACAAGAGTCCTGTATTAAAGCTCTCTGGCTCATGAGCTCACAATGAACAAAGCCAGGGGACTCTAAGTCTCTAATTGTCCAGGACTGGATTATGTGCCAAACTCCTGTCCATCTCATGAACAACCTGTATTGGGAAAGTAAGACCATCATTCCCTGAAGAAAATCAGGAAACTCATGCTAACGAAAGGAGCATTGGATACTGGTTTAGCAAAAACAGACACACTCTAGGACACGTACCTATTTTCTTTTGTATTTTCCATTTAGGACTTGGTTAGAGCCAGAAGGCATATGGCCGTACAAAGATGCATATACCCTGGGACTGAGGAGGGAAAGACCATGGACTTTTCAGTAGAATGTGTTTATATACTTTTTTAAGTTAACTATTTTGAATCATAAATTTAAAGCATAGCTTTGTGCCTAAATACTGTTGCTAGATCTGGAAGGCAAACAATAGGACTAAAGATCCATAATGAATATTGTTTGACATATAAAAAGACTCCAGGTTCATTTCCTCATAACATGTTGGGCATCTGACTTGGACCAGGCACGGTGCTAGAGGATTTACGTATGCATTTCTAATCTTCACAATCACAGTTGTATTTTTATGCAAATTTTCAGGGCGAAGAATGTGACCCTCAAACCCATTAAATAAATTACCCAAGATCACCCAGTTCATATGTAGAATAGCCAGTATTCAAACTTCCAAACTGGTGCTTCATATTACATTTCACACCCTATAAAGCATTTTGCCATACTTCAAGCCTAGGGCATATTCTTTATGCCTATATGTGATTGTGTAGTATAGAAGAAATCTTGCTAAAATATACCAGACCACAGTCCTATTTTTTTTTTTTTATAGCATATAAATCCTCCCATTGCAGCTCCAATATTCTGCAAACATGGGCTACATCCCAGCTCCCACATAAGTAGTGGTCTTGCAAGATCAGTTTCATTAAAGTACCTGGTGTTGGCAGAAGCCACCATAGCAAGCTAATATAAGAGAGATGCTGCCTTTGTAGGCATCCGTATGGTGCATTCTGGAGTTACCAGAATATATTTCATCACTGTGCTGCAAAGTCCTTTCTAAGCAGATGCACTGCATGCTTTAAAAGACTGTATTACATGTGGTTTGGTGGTTACTTTATATTTTATGAAGCAAATTTATTTGAATTAGTGTTGTAAGAGATTAGGAGAATGAGAGGTAGAGCATGGATTCAGCTTGTCTATTCCCAGGAAATCTAGCCAGAACAGGAAGAAATCCGCACAAATCTGAGCAAGCTTAGAAAAGGAGTAGGATCTTTAGGTCCTGAAAGCGGGGTCAGCCCTTCTGAGGCCCCAGCAGGTGACCATCCTAGGACATGTGAAATGTTTATTCTAGCAGAGTTATTTAAGGAAGGGGTAACTCAGAAGACTGAGACAGTCCTTTTCCAAAATGGCAGTGTTTGTAGAGCCTAAACTCAACCCTTCTAAATGAAGGAGATTTACAATGAGGGTTCCAGGTCATCAATAGAGCTGATTGCATCAAACTATCAAGAAGAAAATCTAAGAGTCACAGATTCTGCAAAAGAAAGAGTAACCTGGGCAGAGGTGTTGTGGACATGAGCTTTGAAGGGCATATAAAACAGCTAAGAACTGATGTTTTTAATGAAGCAAACTTGTAATTATCTTCTGGTAAATGCCTGTGTGGTATGAATCCCGTAAAATGTGTGAATCCCAGGTGTTCCAAGAGAAGAGAGTTTAATTGGAAGCAGGCAACTAAACACTGTGGCTACCCTCTATTGCCCCATCCTTTCCTGCCCCCACAGGCAAACCCCACACAAGTGGACAACTTTCCAAAAATAAATGACTGTTATTCCCCCCAAAAAGAATAAATCCACTTAATCTATGACCATCAGATTAAACAGAATAAATACCCATAAAATTGAGAAAAAGGAAAAATGCAGCACACTCCATGGGAAAAAGCTGACCTTATGAAGTGATGTGTTTTAGTGACCATCGAGAGGGAAACTCTCTATGCTTGGATATTATACTTCATCAAGTTCCTGAATGCATTTTTATTGGCACTTAAATCTGCTTTCTGGTTTTCTTCAGTGCTAATCAGAATGATCTGGGAGCTGTATAAAGAATTTCCCATGGACAGTGATGAAAAATAGAGTAACTACAGTCAAGAGAATTTTATAATACTCCTATGTCTTTACTTTCTTCCCACATCAAGGCTTTCCCTTCTGGTCATGAGTATCTTAGGATGGGAACCTAGAAAGGCCCATGACCATCAAGAATGCCTTTATAAGTTATTTAAGATGTCCACATATTATAAAATTTACTTTAATTATACACACACACGTATGTATATACACAGAAGATTCTTAAAACTCAATAAAATTGGCAATTTAAAACAAAGTTATAAACAAAATATTCTCAACTAGTTTACACTTATTTTTTAAACGTACATAGGCCATCCAAACTTGCAACTATTGAATATTAAGAGTATAGCAATTATGAAATCATTATATATCAGAATTTATGGAGAGTTCAACTGAAGCTGTAGGCAAAGATAAATCCATAGCCTCAAAGGTGGTCATCACTGAAAAAAAAAAAAAAAGAATAAAATTAAATCAATTTACATTTAAAAGAATAAGATACCTAAAAGTAAATTTAACCAAGGGGGATACATCGGTGTACATTAGTGTACACTGAATATTATAAAACATTGATGAAAGAAATTCAAGGAGACACATAAACAAAAAGATATTTTGTGCTTATAGACTAGAAGCATTAATATGGTCAAAATGTCTATATTACACAAAAGCGGTCTCAGATTCAATGCAATTCCTATCTAAATGCCAATGGTGTTTTTCACAGAAATAGAACAAACCATCCTAAAATGTGTTTTGAACTGCAAAAGACCAAAGCAGTCTTGAATAAGAACAAATCACATTCCCTGGTTTCAAACTATATTACAATGCCATAACAATCAAAACAGAATGGTACTGGCATGAAAACAGACACATAGGTCAATGGAACAAAGTAGAGAACTCAGAAATAAACTCACACATATGATCAATTAATTTACAAAAACTGAAACTATACATCGGGAAAAGGATAACCTCTTCAATAAACATTTGGAAAACTGAACAGCCATGTGTAAAATGATGAAACTGCGCCACTTTCATATACTATGCATAAAAATCAGCTCAAAAAAGCTTCAAGACTTGAATGTAAAAGCTGAAACCATAAACCCCTAAAAGAAAACATAGAGGTAAGCTCCAACACATCTATTTTGACAATGATGTTTTATATTTGTCACAAAAACCAGAAAGGGAACCTATGAAATGGGAGAAGGTACTTACAGATTATGTACTTGTTGGGGGATCATAACCAAAATATGTAAAGAACTCATGTGACTTAATACAAAAAAAGAAAAAGCAATCCAATTAAAAAATAGGCAAAGGAACTGAACAGATATTTTTCTAATGAAGACATACAGATGATTAAAAGGTACATGAAAGGGAAATGCAAATCACTTATCATTAGGGAAATGCAAATCAAAACCACAGTAATAAAAAAAAAGAATTCAATAAAAATACATGTTTGAAATATATACATAAAACAAAGATAAGTTTGATGATCATTATTGAATCTATTTCTAGCAGGTATTTAAAAAAAAGTCTAGATTTCAATCCAATAACAAAATCACAGTATGGAGATTGCATTAAGATTACAGAATAGAAGGACTGGAGCTCAACTTCTCTCCCAAAAAACAACAAAACTACAACCAAATGTTGAGCAGCCTTCAACCAAATGGACTGTAAACTTCCAAAAAAGATATTCTACTCCAGAAGACAAAGAGGAGACCACATTAAGAGGTAGGAGGGGCGATTACGCGATAGAAGCAACCCCATACCTCCTGGGTGGGAAGCCCCACAGACTGGAAAGTAACTGCATAACAGAGACTTAGCTACAGGACTGAGAGTTCTGAGCCCCATGTCAAAACCCCATGCCTGGGGATCGGGCACAGGGAGAAAGAGCCCCCGGAGCATCTGGCATTGAAGGCCAGCGGGGCTTGTGTGCAGGAGCTCCATAGGACTGGGGAAAACAGAGACCCCATTTTTGAAAGGCACAGACAGACTTTAATGTGCACTGGGTCCGAGGGCAAAGCAGTCTCCATAGGAATCCAGGTGGAACCTGACTGGTATTATTGGAGGATCTCCTGGGAAAACAGGGGTGACTGTGGGTTTTTGTGGGGGAAGGGCATTGGAGGCGAAGCTCTTGGGAATATTCATCAGCCTGCATTTCTCTGGAGGTGGCCATTTTGGGGAAAATCTGGTCCCTTGCATCAGCGCGAGAAGCCCCAGGCCAAACAATAATCCAGGTGGTATCACAGCCCCACCCATCATTAAACAGGCTGCCTAAAGACCCCTCAGGCACACAGAAAACCAAAAGACATACACTAGTCAAATGGATATAAAAACAAGACCCATGTATATGCTCTCTTCAAGAGACCCACTTCACTTCTAGGGACACATACAAATTGAAAGTGAGAGAATGGAAGAAAATATTCCATGCAAACGAGCATCAAAAGAAAGCCAGAGTAGCAATACTCCTATCAGACAAAATCAACTTTAAGATGAAGAACATTTCAAGAGACAAGGAAGGGCACTACATAATGATCAAAGGATCAATCTAAGAAGACATAATTTTAAATATCTATGCACCCAACATAGGATCACCACAATATATAAGGCAACTGCTAACAACCTTAAAAGGAGAAATCAACAAGAACACCATCATAGTGGGGAAGTTTAACACCCCACTTATAGCAATGGATAGATCATCCAGGCAGAAAATCAATAAGGAAACACAGGCCCTGAATGATGCATTAGATCAGATGGACTTAATAGATATTTACAGGACATTCCATCCAAAAGCAACAGAATACACATTCTTCTCAAGTGCACATGGAACATTCTCTAAGATTGATCACATCCTAGGCTACAAATCAAGCCTCAGTAACTTTAAGAAAATTGAAATCATATCTATCATCTTCTCTGACCACAATGCTATATGACTGGAAATCAACAATAAGAAAAAAATGGCAAAAAATACAAACACTTGGAGACTAAACAACACACTACTGAACAACCAATGGATCAATGAAGAAATCAAAGAGGAAATTAAAAAATACCTAGAAGCAAATGACAACAAAGATACGACACTCCAAAACCTCTGGGATGCAGCAAAAGCAGTTCCAAGAGAAAAGCATATAGCAGTACAAGACTACCTCAGGAAACAAGAAAAAGCTCACGTAAACAACCTAACTTTACATCTAAAGCAGCTAGAGAGGGAAGAAGCCCTGTCATGGAAACAACCTAAATGCCCATTGACAGAGGAATGGATAGGGAAAATATGGTACATACACACAATGGAATATTACTCAGCCATTGAAAGGAACGAAATAACATTACAGCAAAATGGATGGACATTGAAATTATCATGCGAAGTGAAACCAGTCAGACAATTAGACAGCAACAGCCAATGCTACCGTTTACATGTGGAAACTAAAGAGACACAATGAACTTATTTGAAGAACAGACAATGACTCACAGATTTTGGAAAACCTTGGTTTTTCAAATAAGACAGTCTGGGGAGTCGGGGGATGCACTGGGTTTGGGACACAAAATCTATCATATTAACATATGATTATCTTTGTACACCTATAATTGAAATAAAATTCATTGTTATAAAAAAAGAATAATAAAACAAAAAAAAACAAAATCACAGTATGATATTATCTCATACCTACCAGAATGGCTCTTATCAAAAAGATAAAACAAGCGTTGACAGGAATATGGAGAAAAGACAAGCCTCCTACGCTGTAAATTGGTGCAGCCACAATGGCAAACAATATGGCAGTTCCTCAAAAAGTTAAAAAATAGAACTACCATAAGATCCTGCAATTCCACCTCTGGGTATCTATCTGAAGAATACCGCAATCATTATTTCAAAAAGATATTTGTACCTTCATGTTCATCGTGACATTATTTATATTAGCTGAGGCATGGAGACAATTTAAGTGCCCATTAAGAGATGAATGGAGAAAGAAAATGTGATGTAGATATAATCTAGCCATAAAAACGTAAATTCTGCTATTTGCAACGAGAACATGGATAGTCCTTGATGGCGTTATGCTAAATGAAATGTCAGAGAAAGATACATACTGTATGATCTGACTTATATGTGGAATCTAAAAGAAATGAAACAAACTCAATGGATACAGAGGTTGGGGTTGCTAGAAGAGAGGTTTGGCAGGTGGACAAAATGCCTGAAAGATAAATAAAAGAAAATGGTAAATTCTGTGAATACTACATAGTGAAGTAAGAAAAAAATCAAAATATGCTAAAAGTCTTGATTAAGAAGCTCATGAATATAAAAGTAGAAATTGGTGATTTAAAAAACAGAGAAAAATGGAAATAATGAATAAACTCCATCATAAGTTTTTCTTTTTGATTCATCTCACAGCTGGCTGATATAGCCTGAAAGCAATTTTTTTAATGGATAAACTATTTTCTGGACTCATATGCATCTGAAAAAGGTTATTCTCATAATCCTACATAAAAATAAAACGTTACCTGGGGACAGAAGAACTGGGTAACAATTCCTCACTTAAAATTTAGTAGGTATTTATCAGCTGACAGTGCTATAAATAAAAGGTCTGTTGTTAGCATTACTTTTTAAAAATTCTGTTTCTGTGCTTTATCTTCATAAGAATTTCTTCTTAGTGTTTAATTTTTGTTTGTCAATAATTTCAGGTTATCAAAGAGTGGTTCTTTTTTTCAGTTTAAGTATGTTTTCTTCTGTTATGTGTTCGAGGATTATTTGTGCTTGTTTGCCTCCTTCCTGTGGATGTAATTTATTAATACATAAGTGTATTTTCTGTCATTCTCAACTTTTCTTTAGAAAAAAGAATCAGTAAATGACTAATGTGTTCTATAAAAACAACAGTGACCAACACATAGGTGGTCTCTAACTTTTGGGACTTATTGTCTATGATAATAAATAAATATTCTATTTAGTTGTATATTCATTTCAGTTTTTTAGTACCTTTTTTTTACATTTTAAAAAAGTTCCTCCTTCATTCTTATATCTCTAGTTTATCACCTACATACTACCTTTATTTCCTATATAGTGCCTTGATTTCTTACTATGTTAATTTTATTTATTCTTAATACATGTTGTATCCCTTTAATTACATCTTAAAATCATTTCCCTACCTGAAACCTTTCTGTAAACCTCTTTCATGCTGCAGATTGTATCTTATCAAAATTCATCTCCTTATCTTTATGGTAGACTTAATGATTTGGGACCTTTATTTGCCCACCCTTTGGCTCACTACACTGTGGCTATTTAAAAGTACGAGGCATGAGCAGTAATTTTTGATCTGATGTGTTCTCTGGAACCATAGACAGGAATAGCTTCTTCCAATATTTGGGAAATTTCTGATGCACAGTTAACTGTGGAGGATGTTGTGATTTTTTTTTTAAATCATATTGATTTTAAAGGGGTAATAGAAGAAGGCAAAATCAGTGCTATCATGATCACATAAATGTTCTTTTTTCTCTTTCTTTCCTTTCTTCTTTCTTTTGTTCTCTTTCTTTCTCTCTCTCTTTCTCTCTTTCTTTCTGTCTTTCTTTCTCTCTTTCTTTGTCTCTTTCTATCCTATATTCCATTCTCAAGGTAAGGATGCTTCTTTGTTCTCATCCCTTCAAATTCTTCAGTGCTTCCCAAGCTTTGGGTGATTGTCTGGGCAGTCATTCTCCTGACTCATGTTACCAACCCAGTGGTGGTTGCCATATCAACCAAGCAGCAGACCCTGAGAAATCAAATAACATTACAAAAATGGGTGAGGCATTGTCAAGGGTGATGACATTTTATGTGCAGATACACTTTATTTTTTTTTTAATTTTTAAAAAATTTTTCCATTATAGCTTGTTTACACTTTTCTGTCAGTTTTTCAACTGTACAGCGTGGTGACCTGGTTATACATACATATATAGATTCGTCAAAAGTGATTAGACATGGTTCCTGGTGCTATACAGCTGGATCTCCTTGCTTTTCCATCCCAAAGGCAATAGTCTACAACTATTAACCCCAGACTCTCATCCCATCCCACTCCCTCCCCCACCCTCTTGGCAAGCGCAAGTCTGTTCTTCAAGTCCGTGATTTTCTTTCTGTAGAAAGGTTCGTTTGTGCAGGCTATTAGATTCCAGATATAAGTGATATCAAATGGCATTTGTCTTTCTCCTGACTTACTTCACTCAGTATGAGGGTCTCTAATTCCATCCATGTAGCTGGAAATGGCATTATTTTATTCTTTTTTATGGCTGAGTAGTATTCCATTATGTATATATACATCTTCCTAATCCAATCATCTTTCAATGGACATTTGGGTTGTTTCCATGGGTCTTGGCTATTGTGAATAGTGCTTCAATGAACATGTGAGTGCATGTCTTTTTCAAGGAAAGTTTTGTCTGGATATATGCCCAGGAGTGGGATTGCTGGGTCATATGGTAATTCTATGCAGTTTTCTAAGGTACCTCCATACTGTTTTCCATAGTGATTGTACCAGTTTACATTCCCACCAACAGTGCAGGAGGGTTCCCTTTTCTCCACAGCCCCTCTAGCATTTGTTGTTTGTGGACTTCTTAATGATGGTCATTGTGGCTGGTGTGAGGTTATATCTTGTGGTAGTTTTGATTTTCATTTCTCTAATAATCAGTGATGTTGAACATTTTTTTCATGTGCTTGTTGGCCATCTGCATATCTTCTTTGGAGAAATGTCTATTCAGGTCCTTTGCCCATTTTTCAATTATGTCCGGATTCACTTTAGATCAAAGCTTCTCTGAGCATGGTTCCAGACCAACAGTATCGACATTCTCAGGAAATTTGCTAGAAAAGCAAATTCTCAGGTCCTACCCCAGACCTACTGAATCAGAAGCTCTAAGGCTGGAATCCAGAAATCTGTGCTTTAACAAGCCATCCAGGTTATTGTGATACATGTTAAAGTCTGAGAATCACTGTCTTAGTGACTAAAGTTTATACTAACTAGTTCATTGTGACATTGGGTTCTGTGTTCAGCGTATATCTATCTTACTGTCCCAGCAACTGAGATGCGAACAAGTGAAAATAAAAATGATAGGTAGTTATACTGTTCATTCACTCATTCAACTTGTGTGTCCAGCTATGCACCCAGTGCTGAAAATACAGGGGAAAATTCCCAGTATGGTAATAGATAGAAACATAGGTAAATTTTTAAATTATAAAGTACTTTGATCAGCATAGACTTTGAAAAAAATGTCATGAGAACACTTAGGTTGTTGGGGAGGAATGAGAACTGCCTCACAGAGAAAAAAAAATATATGAGCTGGAATTTATTTGAGTTTGTTGCAAAAAAAGGTCAAGGATAATGCAAGTTAATGTAATGTGAGAAGCATATGGGATTAAGAGAAATCCCCTGGAGACTATATTAAGAAAGTCTTTATAGCAACCAAGAGAGATCATGTGAATAGGAATGATGGATCTTAGACTCAAAAAGAGTTTGTATTGGGGTGGATCCAGAGTTAAAGACAAGAGTCATGACCTGTAGACAAAGTAGATAGGGGAACAAGCTAGGTGAGGGGTCCCTGAAAGTTGTTTCAGCATAGTCAGATCCCATCTCATGTGTTCTTGGAGTCAGTGGTGACATATCAGATGTGACATCGCCTTGGAACCATTGCATGAAATCCAATTCCATGTACCCTCACCTAACTAAGTTCAGTGCTCCAGTAAGTGAAATCTCTAAGAATGGAGGAACTATGAAAAGTTGCAGTGTGTCAGAGAATTTGGCAGTAGGCTCTGGAACCCTATATTGGATAGATGGTATCATCATATATCCTAATGTCTAAAATTTGGGATCAAGCTATTTTAGATGCAGGGCTCTAGCATAACTTGTAATATAAGGAAATTTTTTCTTTAAGCCAAGTTTCTTGGAGCTTTTTGAGCAATAAACTTGAACTTGCCAGTTACATTAGGATTTTTAAAATAGACTTCCTTAACTGAAAAGTTATATAGCAGCCGGAATGGCAGAGCTGCCGATGCCAATGCCACAGGGACAGTGATGACGACAGAAGCTGGGTTTTAAGGAATTAGAGAAAAGAGAGCTCAGCATTGGAAGTTTTGACCCAAAGAGTTTGCTGGTGTCTTTGGCTCTGGAGAACCAAATATAACAGCTCTAGAAGTTATCAGAAGTGAAGCATTATGGTTTGAATGCCAGACATGCTAGAAATTTTCTCATCTGCCAGACCATTTGATTCTCACATAACTAGGCTAGAGGAAAGGAATTAGCATCACCATATTCAGATGAGAAAATGTGTGCTCAAACACATTTGATAGGAGTTCCCATTATGGCTCAGTGGTTAACGAATCCGACTAGGAACCATGAGGTTGTGGGTTTGATCCCTGGCCTTGCTCAGTGGGTTAAGGATCCGTTGTTGCCTTAAGCTGTGGTGTAGGTTGCAGATGCGGCTCGGATCCCGCATTGCTGTGGCTGTGGTGTCAGCTGGTGGCTACAACTCCGATTTGACCCCTACCTTGGGAACCTCGACATGCTGCGGGTACAGCCCCCCAAAAAAAGAAGAAAAAAATTTTTGATAATTTACCTAAAATCAAATAGCTAAAACATGGGAAGACCAGGATTCAAACCCAGACCTGCAGTTACCAGATGGATCCTCTTACACAACTCTGAGACTCTTTGGACAGATCCCGTGAGCCCTCCCCTCCAAGCTCCTGGCTACCCACGGGGCCCTGACTTCTCTCTTGAGGGCTTAGAAGTCAGAACAGCAGCCCTTAGTAGTTCCACAAAATGTATCTGAATCAGGTTTCAGTGAATTGAGTAGAATGAGGCCAGATTTATGGAGTTAAGAAACATTAAATCCTTTCTCTCCTGGGGTGGAGGGGCCTTCTTGTTGCCAACCAAGAAACAAAGTGGTTTCTCCTTCTCCCAGGCTGGGTTTGGAAGCTCAGACTTCCAAAATACAGGAAACAAAGGCGAGTGAAGTTTCAAAGTGCTCACAACAGGGATAGAGCAGACTCAGCAGTCATCCGGGGTCCAGCTCACCCAGGCCCTGAAGTGACATCTGGAGTTGGACATAATGACTCAGGTAAAGGATCATCAGAGGAGCGGGTATTCGTTCAATCATGTGTCCATTCATTCAACCAATATTTATTTTGGCAGTGTTCTCCTGGGATCAGGGAGGTTCAATCAATCTGGATTCAGGCAACCCAAAGAAGAATGGGGGTATGGTAGGTAGGTTAGATATCCCTTTATTAGCTTCACAAGTGGTGGCAGCGATAGGGAAAGTTCTGTCTGCCTTTTATACCAGTACAGAACCAAGACGGCAATTTGCCAAAATGTTTCGTAAGGAGTGGTGGTCATCCTAATTTTACTGCTCATGCACGTGTGTAACTGTTATTACATCATAATTGCTGCGCCATTTCTTACTGGAACAACATGGTGGCCAGGAGGAAAGATCCTGAGTTATTCCATTTTCCCCACAGGCAGATAAGCAGAGATTGCTAAAAACAGCCAAAAACTTCATTCTGCTGCAACCCTGGACATTAAATAACATTGGAGGAGGGCTAATATCATCAGACTGATGAGGGAAGTAGGAAGTGGGGCAAAAGAAAGGCAAGTCTGTCCAGGAAGGGGATAGATTCAGAGCCTGGTTGTTGGGTAGCCAAGGAAAAATCAGTGACTCAAGAAAGATGCAATGGCCCGGGGAAGAGGCAGGACCAGCTAGGAAAAGGGCTTGTGGCACAAAGAAAAGAAGCGAGATGGAGCCTGAGCAGGAGGCTTGTGGCTTTCAAAGCCTGGCTTCTTAGATGTTTCTCATCCAGGACCTTTATACACTTCTTAGTGCATATGCAAACTGGATCCCAGAATAGGAGAAAAATGCAGTCTGTAAAAGGTCGGTGGGGAAGAGGAGATAAAGGGGCAGTGAGCCAGACAGTTTTAGCAGCTCCAGAGGCAGCCTGGACTTTGGAAGGTGCAAACTCATTGTTCCGTTCCATGGTGAAATGCAGATACACCATCCTGCAGCATCCAAGCTGACACCCCAGGGTTTTGTGAAGTCTGATCTAATCCATACTGGGGATACAAAGAGATTAACTGGTTTATGCTGCACAAGGTGAGCCCTGATGAAAAAGCATGCCTGCTAAAATGTCTTTAACCCAAACAGCACCCATGTAGACCAGTTTTCTTTTGAAAAGAAAAAAACATACTGTTAATTTTCTCAAGTGGCAATGCAGAGAAATTTTAAAGCAAACTCCAAGCTTGAAGATTGATTTCTAAATTTTATCAGGCAAGAAAAAATTACTTTTAACCTATTCTTTTTATCCTAGATTGGGAAACTAGGAGTAGTGTATGTGTGTATGTGTGTGTGTGTGTGTGTGTGTAGTTTACAATTTAAAAATTCTCCCATGTTCTAGGAACTGCAAAAATGTGAAAGCTTAAATCTTGTTAGCACAAGTACATGAATGCAATCAAATGCTCCCTTAAAGTAAGCTAATTGGGATGAGGTCAAATGGAAAGACCACGGGTCTGGTGCTCAGGAAGATCTGAAATTGGCATCTCAAACCCACCAAGCATTAAATACCGACCAGTGAGTCTGATCTGTGGTATATACACTCTACATACCACCTTTTTTTTTTTAACTTCCTCATTTCTTTTGGTTTTCCTTCCTTCCTTCTCTCACTCCAAGAAGGATGCCTTTTTATTTTTGCCACACTTGCAGCATGTGGAAGTTCCCAGGGCAGAGATCAAAGGATCAAACCCACACAACAGCAGTGACCTGAGCCACAGCAGTGACAACACCAGATCCTTAACCCTCTAGGCCACTGGAGAACGCCAAAGGATGCTCTGAAACCCGTATACTCATTCATGTTTACATGTGATAAATTCCTTCCCCCAACCACCCCTCCATCCCTATCCTTTTCTCTCTCACATTGCCTACCCAGAGGCAATGCTCAAGAAATGCTAAGAAACTGAGTTAGAGAAGCCAGGCTTCAAGGCTCAGTGGGAATCCCAAGTCCTGCAATATACAGCACCTCCAGAAGCCAATTTGCTAGGGCACACTCGCTAACAATGAAACATGACAGGATGATGCCCCACACAATAGCTACCACTTTTCCTCCTCTTCTTTTGTGCCTTTCCAAAACCACCTACGGCTTGCTCCATCAGGCATCCTTGCAGCTCTGTGTGGGAGTCTGCTCAGGGCCCTCCCTTCAGAAAGCAGTTCAATAGACTGGTACCGGATTCTGTCTCATCACAAAGCATTGGAATTGCTGGCTGCTTTCTGCCTTCAGCCTGGCCAGGCGGTTAGGAGAACACAGATTGCTGAGTCACCTCGTAAATTGTTTCAAATGAGTTTTTCTTTTCTGTTAACATACCACAGCAGGAGGAGGTGGCCAGGGGAAGGATGTTGAGCAAAGAGAGACAAGGTTGAGAGAAAAGGGCTCAAGGGAGCTGGAAGGAGGGAGCATGAAGGGATGGGATTTAGCTGCCTGCTCAGTTACGACCATCAATTTCAGGCATAATAATAAAATAACGCAGAGGGAAAAAGCAGACGTGACAGAAGTGATAAAATGGAAATGAATCCTCATTACCAAGCTGAAGAGAGGGCCACAGCTGCTGCTTGCTACTGTTTCGTCACTAGTTGAGGGGACATTTCATCCCAGTGCTTATCATGTGGGTTGGGCAAAGAAGGGGAGAGGAGAAAAATGTGCATTATGATATTTAGCTGCAGAGCAGTGAGCTTAGCCATGTGGGAACTGGGGAATCTTGATTCCTTTTTCTTCCCTCTGCTTAACTCCTCAAGCTCCCACCCTCTGGCTGTGGGGAAAAGTGCCTCACCCCCCCAACAACAACAACCAAATAACCAAAGCACTCAGAGTTTTATCTGGCTTTCAGTTCTCCAGCAGGATCTCCTATCATCCCTAAATGCATAAATGTGCACGGGCTACAGATGCAATGGAGGGGGCGGTGAATCCATCTGCACAGTGAAGCTTGCGTCTGGAGCTGGTGGCAATGGTGGAGAATATGACACATGGTTGAGGCAACCCAGAAAGACTCCTTGGTGTCTCACGGCCATACTCCTCAGCAGGATTTAGGGAAAGATGGATTTTGCCTTTAGCACCAGAAACCCCTTATCTTATCATTCAAATATTCTCCACCAACTGGTCCAAAACCTTTGCACTCGCCTCCTTATGCTCTCTGGTGGAGTCTACTTTATTTGACTAGCCACCATTCCTCAAACATGTCTGGGGCTTCCCATTTGTGATGGTTTGCCTGCCCTCCTCTGCCTCTTGTTTTTTTTTTTTTTTTCCTAGCTTTAATCATTTGAGTCTTATTATCCTTAAAGACACAGCTCTCATGATTGTAACTGACTTCTCCCTTTTATAAATTTCTTTATAACTTTTCTCTCTCATTTTATTAATTATTTTACTTCATATCTTGGACCACAGTTACACATACCCATATCCTATATCCCAGACTGAACCATAAGAGTTTTACAGACAAAACATTTACATCTATACTGTGTCTAGTGTGGTAATTAAGAGCTACCTACATAGTAGGTACATAATATGATTTTGTTTTGTTTGTAATGAGTAGATGAGAAGAGGAAAGAGAAAAGTTAATGCTTGTTCTTCACAGCCAGTTGCTAGGATATCTTTCCATCCAATTCTCCAGCCCTCTGTAGATCCTTGGAATGTCAGCTGTTGTTGATTCCTGACTTGATGACAGACTTAGCCTGAGGCCTTTCCAGTTCTAGCCAGCACTTCCTCCCCAAGATCTCCTGGATGAAGCATGCGCTAGCAGGAAGCATTAGTGTCCTGACACCCATGATCATATCTTAAATTGGACAGTGAACTCTGTTTGCATGTCCATTTCAACAGTGTGATTCCCTTTAGAGCAGGTCTCCTTTCTGGCTGACCCTGACCCCTCACGTGCTTTCTTATTGTTGTGCATGGCTTCTCCCCTCCCCACATCAGTGATCTTTCGACCTTTAATAGGGGCCACCTCCTATGTGAATCTGGGTCAAGTGTGGAATAGAATCTTTGTCCAAAATACCAAACATACCTTTAGGGTGTATGCTCTAAAGAATACATATCCAGCCAGCAGTTGTCAAAGCCTCTTGGGCTGGAGACTCAGCAGTGACAGTTTTATCTCAGAGCAGAACTTGAACTAGTGAAGAGGCAAGGCTGCCCATTTGCCTGTGTCCAGAGAAGTACTTCATAACACATCTTTCTGAACGGGGGGTTCATGTCTAGCTGGCAGCAGTTTAGTTTTCAGGACGAGCCCAGGCAAGAAATTAAATCCCATTGAATCATGTACGAAAAATTACTTCCCTTTTAATTGCCTTTAATCCTCCTGACTACATCAAAGAGACTCAGTTTCGTGCTAGTTTTTAGCCACTCTTGAACACTTACTAATATTGCCTTTTAACACAAAGAGAGTAAGCCTGAGGCCTGTGGCCTTCAAGAGCAGCATATATGGCCAGAATTCAATAATAATGGCTTGTTCTCCTAGTATTGATTTATACTTTTGGTTTATAGAAGGTGATTTGGGTTTTCCACTTACCTGCTAATAATAAAAATAGCTAATAATTCTTGAATAATAAATCCAAGCAGGGCACCATTGTATTTCTCATGTTTTGATCTAATTAATCCCCATGGCAAACCTAGGCCTTGGATGCTGTGATTATTTCCTTTTCCCGATAAGAGATGGAAATCAGAGAGGTAAAATAAGTTATCTGAGGTCATATAGCTAAGTAAATTGAGGAGCTGGGATTTAACCCAGTTAGTGCTAACTTAATCTCTGTACTAGTTTAAGCGGTTGATTCTCAGCCTTTACTATATATTTGCCATCACTGGTAGAAGACCCTTTAACATTTCTTCAGGATCAGTTTATTATTGATGGACACTTTCAATCTTTGCTTGTCTGGGAAGTTCTTTATCTCGCCTTCAATTCTAAGTGATAATCTTGCTGGACAGACCTTTCCTAGTTGCCGGTTTTCCCCTGTCAGCACTTTACACATATCATGCTACTCCCTTCTGACCTATAAAGCATCTGTGGAGAAATCAGCTCACAGCCTTATGGGGGTTCCTTTGTGACTGTTCCTTTTTTTTTTTTTTTTCTTGTTGCTTTTGGAATCTTTTTATATTTAACTTTTACCATTTTAATTATGAAATGGCTTGCAGTGGGTCCGTTTGTGTTCATTTTGTTTGGGATAAGCTCACCTGTATATCTGTTTCCTTCTTTAGACTTGGGAATTTTTCAGCCACGATTTCATTAAATATATTTTTGACCCCCATCACTCTCTCTTCTCCTTCTGAGATCCCTGTGATGTGAAGGTTGGTATGCCTAATTTTATGCCCAAAGGTCCCTTAAGCTTGATTCAAGAGTCTCCAGTATGTGTTCTTAATCACTATTCTATTATTGCTCCTAGTAATGATATAAAATGGTTTTTTGGAACAAATTTATTTCAGTAAAAATAGAAATTAAACCAATTAAAAATATTAAATAATAATGAATAATCCCAAAGGTGGAACATGAATACCTAGAGTTTGGGAAGCTCAGAATTAGATTCCTCAGTTACAGTCTGTCTGGAGCTTCTTCTCAGGTGTGTAACAACCCAGATAAAGGAGACGACTGAGCAGGGATGGGGTGACCAGTGATCCAGATATCTTAAAAAAGCAGAGTGGGATAAATGGCCTTTCTGAGCTTTGTGTGGAGTGGTAGAAACTCGTGGGTTCTGAAGTAAACCTGAGTTGGTTATAAACCTTAATTTTTCTGTGATAAGCTTTGCGCAATTTTCTTAGACTTTCTTCATTTCAATTTTCTCATCTTCAGGCATGAGAAATATCCTATATGAGAGGTTGAATTGTGGCAGAATGGGGTGATTCATATGAAACCACAATGCTAGATTTCTAACAATGATCCTTTTATTCTGACCCCATGATTGTTGATTATGACAGGTGCCAGCATGCGAAAAGGGCTGCTGGTATAGCTAGGCTCACAGTGTGAGATTTTTTTCTGAATTGGGAATTTAAAATATGTGACTTGCTATTACAGTCTTAAATTTCTAATACAGGGATCTACTTAACACCCACCCCATTTCCAATGGTAGACTCTAAATATATTGGGGAGGGGAATGGGGTTAAAGATTGTAGGCTGAACATATGCAAAAGCCATATTCCTTGCAGGAGAATGCCAGCAATGAACTGTTTGTCCTCTTGCAAAGAATGGTGGGAAGACTCAAAGACCACCTCGGCACAATGTGAGAAGTATTTACTTTCCCTGTCTCAAGAGGTTCCTTTTTATTCTCTTTTTCTTCTAACAAAGCCACTTCATAAGAATTGATCTTACATTGTTTCAGCAAATATTGAACGATAAATATTAAGTGTTTTATTGCTGGCAAAACAGAGAGAGTCTGTGTCCTCCAGGAACTTGGTTTAGTTGGAAGAAAAAGAAAAGTAAACATGCAATGTGTCAATTTGATAGGAAAAAAAATTTGGCCTAGCACTATGCCTGGTGTAGGAAACTCAATATGTGCTGAGAGATTGAATGAACGAAAGAACGAATCCTGAGGTCAGAAAATGAACTTATTTCTGGAATGTACACACTGACTTGGTTTTCCAGTAAAGCTTCTCCTGAGCTCTACATCAAAACCCTGCATCTTACCCCTTTTTTGGTTGATATTCTCTGTTATACTGAAGGCCCCTTGATAGGAAATGTATTTTTGATGTCTGTGTGTGCCAGAGCCTGGCATGGAGTATGTACTTACTAAGAATTTATTGAATTCATTTTTATATGAGCTTCATTTCCTGGGATGACTTTCTTCTAATGCTGGTACCTCATGCATTAGAAACGGGGTGAGAGTTCCCTGGTGTTTATGGATCCTACAGAAGTGACTATTTATCCAGCATAGGTATGAGATAAAATGACTGAGGTGATTTTAATAAAACTTCAGTTTTGCCCTCTGGTTATTTTGCAACCAGCTCTATATGGTTATATTATCCTTTATCAGTTTATAAATCAATTTCAGTAAGTTCATAAATTTTGTATTATGTGTCACAAGAATTTGGCCCTGACTTGAAAACACTGGCTGTGTTGATTAAAATCCAGGCCAGGGCTCATGCCCAAGCCAGTTTTGAGTCTATCTCTCTCATAATAATGGCCTTAGTTGTGTGTATTTTTTTTTAAACAATGCATCTTATGAATGGATTATGAAGTTACACCCAAATAAATGTGTAACTGAGGAACAATATGTGATATTCTTATCTCATCTAGTGGAATTATTCCTGAGAGAGAGGAGGATGGAAAGAGATGAAAGCCAACCTGAGGGAATTTAACCTCAAGTATGTGTAAGGTTCTCTGCTGGGAGCTGTACATATGTTGATGCTTATTATAATCACTACAACACTATGAGACCTGTGTTATTAGTCCCTTTGCTGTGTGAGAAAGCTGTGTTTCAAAAAGAGATTTTGATAAGCGCAGAATTATGCAGAAATGACAGAGTTTAGGATTTAAGACCTCTGGAGAATTTTTAACTCAAAAGGTCTTCTTTCCACTGGGAAGTGAGAACAGGCAGGCACAGAGAACTAAACTGGTTTATATGTCTCTGTAGAAAATGGATTATGAAGGACCATCTTCCATGAATATCCCTGGAAATAACTCAGTATTTGAGGAACTCACCTGGTATGTCACTCTTCATTAGCATGGCAAGTTCATTATGGCAAGATCAGAGGGGCTGAGAATATTTCAGAATGAAGACACCTATATATTGTGATGACTGTTTAGGATATAAGTATTTGGGAAAGGGTATTTTTTTGTGGCCATTTATTTTATTTTATGATTTTTATTTTCTCCATTACAGTTGATTTACATTGTTCTGTCAATTTCTACTGTACAGTAAAGTGGCCCATTTTAGAGCACGTGTGTGTGTGTGTGTGTGTGTACGTGTGTGTGAATGGAACATGATGGAGGATAATGTGAATATATATATATATATATATATATATATATATATATATATATATTCTTTTTCTCGTATTATCCTCCATCGTGTTCCATCACAAGTGACTGGATATAGTTCCCTGTGCTTTACATCATGATCTCATTGCTTATCCACTCCAGATGCAGTAGTTTGCATCTTTTAACCTCAGACTCCAAGTCCATCCCAATCCCTCCGCCTCCCCCTTGACAACCACAAGTTTGTTCTCCAAGTCCATGAGGTTTTTTTTTGTGGAAAGTTTCATTTGTGCCATATATTAGATTCCAGATATAAGTGATATCATATGGTATTTGTCTTTCTCTTTCTGACTGAAAAGGGTATTTTTAAATTGTTTTTCTTTTTTTTTTTTGTTTGGTTTGGTCACTTTGGTAATAGACAGAAAAAAATTAGCTGAAAAGGAAAGCGTGAATTAATTTTACAGAGAACACACACATACAAGTGCTCTAAAATGTTCCAGTGCTTTCTTTTCTACTTACTTCCTTATTTAGAAATAAATACAAACTCCTTTCATGGCTTACAGGATTTTTCAACTTATTCCCAATTCTCTGCCAGCCCTTTTTCATTTTGGCAGTAAATATTCACATCTATGTCCCTGATTTGGTAAACAGCTTGACTTTTCATCTCCTTCTCCCTCTTTTTAAACAGCTTTATTGAGATTTAATTGACATACAATAAAGTATACTTGTTTAAGGTGTACAACTTGATAAGTTTTGACATCTGTATACCCCTGTGAAGCCATCACTACAATCAAGATACTGAACGTACAATTATCCTGAGATAAGTTCCCTCCTGCTCTTTTCCCTCCCTCCCTGTATCTCTCCCCACAATGAGCAATCTACTGATCTGCTTGCTGTCACTATAGATTAGGATGAATTTTCTAGAGATTTATAAATGGAATCATGTAGCTTATAGTTCTTTGGCTCTTTCACTCAGCATAATTATTTTGGATTCGTTATTTTTGGATCCATCCTGTACATCAGTCATCCTGTATATCAGTGTTTCATTCCTTTTTATTACTGATAGTATCCTATTGTATGAGCATACCACCATTTGTTCATTCATCCCCCAGTTACTTCCCACGTTTGAATACTGTCTTTAAACTGCTATGAACTTTTGTTTACAAGTCTTTGTATGGATATATGCTTCCATTTCTCTCAGTTAAATACTTAAGAATGGGATGGAAGGGTCATGTGATAGGTTCATACAGATATATGTTCAAGTCTTTAAAATTTATGGAGTTCCCTAGTGGCCCAC
Source organism: Catagonus wagneri (assembly GCA_004024745.2). Classification (NCBI taxonomy): domain Eukaryota; kingdom Metazoa; phylum Chordata; class Mammalia; order Artiodactyla; family Tayassuidae; genus Catagonus; species Catagonus wagneri. The sequence goes on along the minus strand of PVHT021183526.1, from coordinate 11,176,621 downwards.
AGATTAGGGATTCGGCATTGTCACTGCTGAAGCTCTGGTTCAATCCCTGGCCTGGGAATTTCTGCATGCCATGGGTGTGGGTCAAAAAAAGTGCATATGAAAAATTGCCAAGCTGTTTTTCAAAACATTTGTACCATTTTATACTCTAATCAGCTGTCTGTGAAATCTCCAAATTCCTCCACATCCTTGCCAAGTTAACACTTGATACATTCAACCTTTTAAATTTTGCTAATTTAATAGACATTAGTTTTTCATTGTGGGTTTCATTTGCATTTCCTAGTAATTAATGGTGGAGAGCATCTATTCATGCATTTATTTGCCACCCAGTTCTCTCTTTTGTAATGTATCTTTCCAAATGAATTGCCCATTTATTTATTGGTATGGTTTTATTTCTTATCATTGATATAGATATATAAGTAGCAATTATTAATATACTCCAGTTTAGGAAATATTAATATATCTAAGGCCTTTATTAGCTAGATCTTTGGAAAATATTTTCTCCCAGTCTGTGACTTATCTTTCATTATTTGCATCTCCTGAATAAGTTTTTAATTTTGATGCAGTTCAAATTTATCCATTTATAAATTTTTATGGGTTGTTTGTGCCTTTGGCATCCTATTTAAGAAATCTTTGCCTAAATCAGGTTCAAAAAGGTTTTCTTCTGTGTTTCATAGCTTTAAGTTTTATATTTAGACTAGTATAAATGTTTAATTTAAAAATTTTAATTTTGATTACTTAATATTTTTATATGATGCAAGATACGGATTGAAGTTCATTTTTTTATTCATTGCTTAATGATTTTTATTGTAATTGTAGGTGTATAAATATCATAACAACTCAACTTGATAGCATTTCCATCCCAAACCCTCAGTGCATCCACTCAACCCCCAGATTGTCTTATTTGGAAATCATAGGTTTTCCAAAGTCTGTAAGTCATTGTCTGTTCTACAAAGAAGTTCATTGTGTCTTTTTAGTTTCCACATGTAAGCAGTAGTATGGATGTTGCTGTCTAATTGTCTGACTGGTGTCACTTCACATGATAATTGCTAGGTCCATCCATGTTGCTATAAATGTTATTTCATTCCTTTTAATGGCTGAGTAATATTCCATTGTGTGTACATACCATGTATTCCCTATCCACTCCTCTGTCGATGAGCATTTAGGTTGTTTCCATGACCTGGCTG
>PVHT021183526.1:11134100-11164986 GCA_004024745.2 Catagonus wagneri | reverse complement strand
ATCCATTCTGCCACTCTGTGTCTTTTGATTGGAGCATTCAGACCATTGACATTTAAGGTGATTATTGATAGATATGTATTTATTGCCATTTTAGATCTTATTTCCAGTTGATTCTATGTTTCTCTTTTCTTCTTTTCTATTTTTGGATGGATGGGTTCCAATTATTCTATACTTAAGTTTTTTTCCTTTCAGTATTTGTAGGTTAGATGTCCCATTTTGATTTGTGCTTGCCCTGTTTTTTAAGTATTTTAACATCTTCTTATATCTGCTTGCTGTGGCCTGGTAACCATATAGGCTTAAACACAACATTAAGAAAAGAAAATAGGAAAAAGGATAGAGAAAAAAATTGTTTCTTTTCCTTAAAGTTAAAAAAAAATCCAAACAGAAAAAAAGAAATAGTCTATATTTTCCTACTTTCCCTCCCCACAATATATGAGGTTGTCTATTTTTTGTAATTTATTTTATTTTAACTAATTTATTTATTTATTTATTTTATCATCTTCATGTTTCAATCTGCATGTGGGCTTATTTGAATGATTGCTTTCTAATTGTGGTTTCCTCCATTCTAATTCTTGCTTTTTACTTTTCTTTCTTTCTTTTTTTTTTGTAGGAACCGTTTCAGAATTTCTTTTAGAAAGGGTTTAGTATTGCTGTACTCTTTTAGCTTTTGTTTGTTGGGGAAATTTTTTATTTCCCCTTCTATTTTAAATGATATTCTTGCTGGGTAGAGTATTCTAGGTTGCAGGCCATTTCCTTTCAGCACTTGAAATATATCTTGCCATTCCCTTCTAGCCTGTAATGTTTCTGTAGAGAAATCAGCTGACAGCCTTATGGGGATCCGTTATACTTAATGCTTTGCTTTTCTCTTGCTGCCTTTAGAATCCTCTCTTTAATTCTTGCCATTTTTAATATAATATGCCTTGGTGTGGGTCTGTTTGGGTTCAGCTTGTTTGGGACCCTCTCTGCATCCTGTATCTTGATGTCAGATTCCTTCAGATTTGGAAAGTTTTCAGACATAATTTCTTCAAATATTTTTTCAATGCCCTTTTCTTTTTCTGCTCCTTCTGGAATTCCTATTATGTGTAAATTGGGCCTCTTTATATTATCCCAGAGATCTCTTATATTGCTTTCATGTTTTTTAATTTGATTTTCTGTCTGCTGTCCCGATTGTGTGATTTCCATTATTCTATCTTCTACCTCACTAATTCGTTCCTCTGCATTAGTCAAACTGCTCTTTATTGCCTTTAGCTCAGTTTGCATCTCTGCAAATGAGTTTTCTAGCTTTTCTTGGCTCCTCCTTATGTTTTCTAGCTCCTTTCTAAGGGACTCTGCATTGCTGTTTGCATCTTCTCTTAATTTCTGGATATTCTGCCTTAATTCTTCAAGTATTTTCATTACCTCCCTTCTGAACTGCATTTCTGACAGACTGCAAGGTCTGTTTCATTGTTGGCTGTTTTAAATGACTTGTCCTGTTCTTTTAACTGGTAATGGTTTTTGAGCTTCTTCATCTTGTTTGTGGTTTTCTTTTTCTGTTAATTTGGGGAAGCCACACTGTAGTCTTGGAAGGCTACTTCTAGGGAGGAGCTCCCCTTTGTATTTTTTGGTGGGGTTACTATTTATTTTTGGTGTAGGAGTTTGAATATTTGGTGTCTTTTTCTTTGGAGTGAGCAGGCTGTTATCTCAGTGGTACTCTAAGTGTTCTCTGTGGGAGTGTAGGAATGGCTAAGGTCAACAGTTAGTGGTTAGTCTCTATGCTCTCAATTGCGGGAAGGTGGCATTGTCTACTCCTGGTTGCCCAGCCCTGGGAAGTGGTCGTGAGCTCTAGGCAGATCTACTAGGTGTCCTGAGCATTTGGCAGTAGCAGCATCAGGAAGTATGATTTCCCCCAGGAGTGAGAGCCACAAAAGCTAGTGTTTGATTGCAAAGTCTTCTTTGAGGTGATTGGAACCACAAGAGGTACTAATCAGAAGCTGGTTCAGCAGGCTGGCATTGGTTCCGCCCCTCTGCTGATGCTTGCTCATTGGTTGGGGTGGTTTGCTGTTTCCAGCGGCTGGCGCTGGTTCTGCCCCTCTGTGAATGCTAGCTCTGTGTGGTCGTGTACTGTTCCGCCCGCCAGAGGTACCAACTCTGTGGGCTGGCGCAGTCACCTAGGTCTGTGGAATGGCACAGGGCCCTGCCACCCCTGCCGATGCTGACTGGCACAGGCACCTGGGTCCACAACCTGGCACAGTGCTTCACCCATGGGCTTCAAGGCACTTGCTCTGCACCTGCTGCTGCAGCTGCAGCCTCCACTGGTTCCTCCACACTTCCTCTCTCTATGGCACGGGCACCGTCGCCCCACCCTGCATGCTAGTTCAAGTTGCTTCCTATGGTGGTCAGCCCCTCCTCCTCTCCTCCTCCCTGACAATGGAGGCTTGCCTCCCCTGAGGGACCAGACTTCCCCTGTTCCCTCAGTCCTGGTTTTACTCCCACAATCCATAGAATATCACTGTTCCTTATCCTATCCCTGCAACCACCATGGCTATGGACCTCAGCCCTCTCCCAGGGACTAACCTTAGGAGCTTATGTCTCAGCTCCCAGGCACTGCCCGGCACCTCAGGCTGTGGTGTCTGCGCTGGTATTCAGGTCATCTGTGTGAGTCTCTAACTCCGATTTTCCTATCTCAATCCAGCTGCTGCGTTTTTCTCAGGCTTTGATGTCCCTCTAGTTCCGTTGATCGTTGATGGTTGTTTAGGTTTCTTCCCAGGGTGTGGATTCCTTTTCTTTTTCACAGTTCCCTCCCTGGGGTGATGGCTGCCATCCTGACTCCTTTTCTCTCACTCACTTTTTTTTTTCTTCTGTTGTTCTACCCAGTTATTTCAAGGGTTTCTTGCAGTTTTTGGAGGTTTAAATTAATCAGCATTCAGATGATGATTTGTCCAAGTTGTTTTATATTTAGATGCATTTTTTGATGTATTTGTGGGAGAGAGTGAGCGCAACCTCTTACTCCTCTGCCATCTTGCCGAGCTCTCCATTTTTGTCTTGATTGTAAATGTCCACTATCATATTGAGGATAACCCTTTTTTTCTCTGCTTTTCTGAGAGTTTTTATTGAAATAGATGTTACGTTTTCTCAGTTGCTTTCCTCCTTCCTCTGAGACATTCATGTTATTTTTCTCTTTTAGTTTATTAATATGGCAAATTGCTTTGACTGATTTTCAAATGTTAACCGAACTTTGTATTTCTGGCATACATTCTACTTGGTCATGATATATTATCAGTTTTACATGTTTTTTAATTTTTTTTGTCACACCCATGGAATATGGAAGTTCATGGGCCAGGGATCGAATCTGATCCATAGCTGTGACCTATGCCACAGCTGCAGCAATATCAGATCCTTAACCCACTGCACCACATTGGGAACTCCATTACTGGATTTGATTTGCTAATTGTTTTAGTTTTTTTTTAAATCTATATTATGAGAAATGTTGATATGTAATTATATTGTAATGTCTTTGCCTAGTTTAGGTATGAGGGTAATATTGACCTTTAGAATAAGTTTATAAGGATTCCCTCCTCTGCAATTTTCTAGAAGAGCTTGTGGGGAATTGGTGTCACTTCTTCCCTAAATGTATGGTAGACCTTATCTGTAAAACCAGCTCAGCCTAAAGTATTAGTTTGGGAAAGGAAGGGAGGAAAGAGAGTGGGGATGTATTTAAACACACATTCAGTTTCTTTAGTTTTTATGGGGCTATGCATGTTATCTATTTCTTCTTGAGTATCTTAAATAGTTTGTGTCTTTTAAAGAATTTGCCCTTGTCATGTAAGTTGTCAATTTATTTCATAAAATTATAAAATATTCCCGTATTATTCTTTTAATATCTCTATATCTATAGTAATACCACCATTCACATTCATGATATTGTTATTTTGTGTCCTTTGTTTCTTTTCCCCATCAATCTGGCTACAGTTGTGTCAATTTGTTGATTTTTAAAAAAGATATATACCTTTTGATTAGTGGATTTATTTTCTCCATTGTTTTACTGTTTTCCATCTCATTTATTTCTGCTCTTACTTTAGATATGTCATTACTGATGCTTATTTGGAATTAAATAGATTGTTTTCTGTAGTGTCTGGTTTTTTAAAATGGAAACAGAAATAACTGGTTATAATCCTTTCTTATTTTTTAGTAAAGGTGTTCAGTGGCTATACATTTTCCCCAAGTACTGTTGTTTTTATTTTCACTTAGTAAAAAATCTATTTTCCCTTTTTGCTACCTTTGACTCAAAGATTATTTAGAAGTATTTTATTCAATTTCCCAGTTATATTTTTAATGCTAACAGTGTCTAATTAAATTCCATTGTGGTTTTTATGAATTAAATCCACAGGTATATGTGTAAATACTTGGCCTACAATATAGTTTATATTTATACATGTTATATATTTGCATCAAAGGATGCTAAGCTCTGCTGCTCTTAAGTGGTGTGTTCTCTAATTGTGAGCTACATCAAGTTATGATAGTGTTATTTGAATCTTATATATCTCTACTGAATTTTCAGCCTATCATTCCAATAATTATTGCGATAAAGGTGTTGGAATCTTTGATTGTAAACTGTAGATTTGTCCATTTCTCCTTGTATTTATACACTTTCATCTGATTGTGATCTCGATAAATTAATACCTTTATCATTATGAATTGAGCTTCTTGGTCCATAGTAAAATTCTTTGATATGAAATCATTTTGATATTAATATACACATTCCAGCTTTAGTTTGACGAGTATTGGCATAGTATATTTTTCCATCCTTTTGTTTTTAACCCACTTTTGTTTTTATAAAGTATATTCTTTGTAGGACTATATAGTTCATTTTTTTATTAAAATCTAACAGTCTCTGCCTTTAATTGGGAGCTTGACCTCATTCATGATTAATGTGATTATTGATAAAGTTAAGTTTATTTACCATCTTTTTATTTGTTTTCTGCCTTGTTTCTTTATCTGTTTGGATCTTCTTTGGACTGAGTTTTTTAAGTTTTATTTTCTTTTGTTGATTGTCTATGCTTATTTTATTATTTTAATTTGGCATGAGAATATATATGCATGTATGTGTGTGTGTGTGTGTGTGTATATATGTGTGTGTGTGTGTGTGTGTGCAGTGCCTCAATCACAATATCCTCACATAGGATTTCTCAAGTCCATTGTATAAAATGGGCTAGGATTTGCATTTAAAGTATACTGCAGTTCTCCAGTATACTTTAAACAATCTTTAGATTACTTACAATATCTGGCACAATTTAACTGCTATATGGATAGTTGCTGGCATGCAACAAATTCAAGTTTTTTTTTAGAACTTTCTGATTTTTTTTAATGTTTTCAATCTGCATTTGGTTGAATCCACAGAAACCACGATAGGGCACTCTTGGATACAGAGGTATAGATGACATATATGATATATTTTTAACTTATAACTGTCTACTTTTAAGTAATATACCACTTCATTTATGCTAAGGCTTACCTCATTTTGCTGTGCTTTGCTTTTTGAGCTTCACAGATATTGTGATTTTTTCTAAATTAGAGCACACCTGCATCAAGCATGTCTGTTGGTGCCATTTTTCCAACAGCAGTTGTTCATTTTGTATCACTGATTTTGGTATTTCTCACCATATTTCAAACTTTTTATTTATTATTGCATTTACTATGATGATCTCTGAACAGCAATCTTTAATGTTACTATTGTAAAAATTGTGAATTTTTAAAGGCTGTATAATTGTTAGCAATTTATAAAAACAGTATCTTTGATTAAAATATGTACTTTTTTGTCATAATGCTATTACATACTTAATAGACTGCAGTAGTTTGTAAACACAATTTTACATGAATTGGGAAACCAAAAAATTTGTTTGACTTATTTTATTGCAATATTTGCTTTACTGAAATGATCTGGAACTGAAACCCACAATATCTTACTCCAAGTTATACCTGTATATTATAACTTTACACCAGCATTTTACATACAGATATATACACACATTTTATATATCTTTTGCATTGTTTAAACAATTTTTATTTTAAAATAATTAAAATTTTAAAATCTTATGCACTTACCCATGTAATTACCAGTGTTCTTCATTCTTTGCATAGATTCATGTTTTTATCTGGTAACATTTCTGTTCTGCCTGAATGTATTCATTTAACATTTTTTATATTGTGGGTCTGTTGGTATTGGATTTTTTTAATCTTTTTTACATTTGAAAATGTCTATTTTACCTTCTGTTTTAAAATATATTTTCACAAGGTATAAAATTCTAGATTGACACATTTTTTTCCTTTCATTATTTTAACAGTATTGTTCCATCCTCTTTTCTTCTGCAAAGCTTCAGTGGGAAATCAGCTCTTATTTTTATTTTTTACTCTTTAATTCACAATTTTTCTTTCTTTTTCTGCCTGTTTTTAAGCTCTTCTCTTTATCACAGGTTATGAGCAAGTTGACCATAATTCACATACGATTTAAAAAAATTTTTCTGTTTCCAGTTTGTTGAACTTCTGCACTCCATTGGATTATAGCATTCTTCAATTTGGAATGTTTCACCTGTTTGTCTTCAAATCTCCCTCAATCTTACTTTTTTTGGTGATTCTAATCACCTATTAGGCCATTTAATTTTGTCTAAGATTATTGTAATTTTTCCTTTTGCAATACATTGTCAGTTTTTTTATTTTTAATGATTTCTATTTTTTTCCATTATAGCTGGTTTACAGTATTCTGTCAATTTTCTACTGTACAGCAAGGTGACCCAGTCACACATGCATATATATATATATATATATATTGTTTTTTAATCACATTGTCATGCTCCATCATAAGTAACTAGATATAGTTCCCAGAGCTATACAGTGGGATCTCATTGCTTATCCATTCCAAAGGCAATACTTTGCATCTATTAACCCCAGTTTCCCAGTCCATCCTACTCCCTCCTGCTCCCCCTCTCCTTTGGCAACTACAAGTCTCTTCTCCATGTCCATGATTTTATTTTCTGTGGGAAGGTTCATTTGTGCCATATATTAGACTCCAGATATAAGTTATATCATATAGTATTTGTCTTTCTCTTTCTGACTTACTCCACTTTGTAGGAGAGTCTCTAATTTCATCCATGTTGCTTCAGATAGCATTATTTTGTTCTTTTTTATGGCTGACTGGTATTCCATTGTGTATATATACACCACATCGTCTTAATCCATTCATCTGTCAATGGGCATTTAGGTTGTTTCCATGTCTTGGCTATTGTGAATAATGCTGCAATGAACATGTAGGTGCATGTGTCTTTTTCAAGGAAAGTTTTGTCCAGATATATGCCCAAGAGTGGGATTGCTGGGTCATGTGGTAGTTGTATATTTAGTTTTCTAAGATACCTCCATACTGTTTTCCGTAGTGGTTGTACCAAATTACATTCGCACCAACAGTGCAGGAGGGTTCCCTGTTCTCCACACCCCTCCAGCATTTGCTATTTGTGAACTTCTTAAAGATGGCCATTCTTACTGGTGTGAGGTGATACCTCATAGTAGTTTTGATTTGCATTGCTCTAATAATCAGTGATGTTGAGCATTTTTTTCATGTGCTTGTTGGCCACCTGAATAACTTCTCTCTTATCTGCCACTAATTTCATCTCATGAATTTAATTGTATAATTTTAGTTTTAATCTGTAAATGTTTGTTTATATTAAATGCAATAGCTGTGTACTAATTTTAATACCTGCTGTTATTCTGCAGTAGTTTTGATAGATTTTTCTTCAGGTTAAGAAGAAAATCACATTAACCACATTAATTAACATTAAGCACATTAGGTTTGGTAATATTGAATTGGATGAAATACATTGTGTATTTTATCTTTTTAAGTGCTGATATTTTTGTCTTATAAATATTAACTTTTTTCTAAAATGCATTGTTACATAGAAAAATTTGATCATTTTAGATCTTGTTTTAAGAATTGTCCAGATCAAAATTTGATCCAAAGATAATTATTTTCCAGTACCAATGCAAGATCCTTCTCAGTATTCTACTTAATGCACCATTAATTATGAAGATTTCCAGCCTGGCATTTGGGAAACGGTACCATTTATGACACTGTGTAAACACTGGGTATTAAACTGTGTGGGAAATTTTTTTCTGGCTTTGGCTAGTTTTTCACATGCATGTACTGACCAGTACTCTGCTGAGTAATAAAGGAGACCTTCTGCATATCTCTAGCGATCTGTCTTAGCATGTCTCTCCTGTCTCCTTCATTTTCCTGTGAACATGAGCCAAATTGCCTACTCTAGAATGTCAGTTTTGTCTCATCAATTTGGAGTCCACTGGTTTCTCCATGATTCCTCCTTCCTTTATCATAGCGTGAGAATTCTTTCAAAGTCACAAACAGAGGCCAAAATAGGGCTTACCTCATCTGTTTCTTATGCCTCAAGGATAACTAACTTTTGTTGCTTGAGGTCCAGTGCTTGAAAATCATAGCCCCATATGGTTTTTGTTGTTGTTTGTTTATTTATTTAGTGGTTATTTTAGTAAGAAGGTAAATCCAGCATCCGGATAGAAATGGAATTCCCCTCTGATCTTTTTTTTTGTTTGTTTTTGTTCCTGTCTTATCTGCACTCTATTAACTTTACCTGAAATAATATCCACTCTCTTTTGACAATCCTTTAAGTATATTTCAGGTCTTATTGCATCTGTTCTTCTCTTAGGAGTAACCTTCCCATGGCCTTTCCTTGGTGCTCCTGGAAAACCTCAGGCTTAACTTTCTTTAACAGCTATAACTTTACCTATAATCATCAGTTCTCCTTGTCTTTTATTTTACTAGATTAGAAACATCTTGAAGGCATCATAAGGACAAGAATTACTTTTTTTATGATTATATCTTCTGGTCCTTGCACTGAATTTTAGACATCTTCATTTATATTTTCCAAATTAATAAATGGGCCAACTCAATTTATTTTAACACCTATCTACTAGGTAAAACAGTTGGAGAAAATAAAAGAGGTATATCTTGCTAATGATATTTTACTCATACATATTTGTCCAGCTCCCATAATATTTGCATTCTAGCTTCCACAATTCCATTCTCCATAACTGTACGTCCTCAGACCTGAAGTAGAAAGATCAATATGTGTCCAAGAGATTGCCTCCTAAATTGTTGAAAGCAATAATAATGCAAGAATTTGTAAAGAGCTTGTTAGAAGAATGGGCTGGTCTAGTGATGGCTGTAGTACTTTCGTACTAACAAAAGTTAGCAAGTCAGAAACATGGACATGTCGTTTATCAGTGACTGTGAGGAGCTCTGCCAGTTTGCCCTTACTTTGTTCAGTGACAAGATGACACAGCAGTGAGAGATATGGGAAAAGACAGACTGAAGAAGCATCAAGATAGCAGCAAGCCCTCATTTGCCTCTGTCCTGATATGCAATACAGTTCCTACTTAGAGTTCAGGTAATAAGGGCTAATGTCATCCCACTGACATCAAGAGAAGTTCACTAGGGCCAGGCTGTACAACTTGGCTTTAAAGCAAGGGAGGATTAGGATTTGTGACTCTGAGTTATCATAGCTCTAACTCACTGAGTATGTAATATTGATCTCCTCAGAAAATATCTACAGTGATGTTGTCCCAATTGAGGAGCACTGATGACTCAAAAAGGGGTATAGTCTGAATCTGAGAAGTTTTAATTAAGCAGAGCAAAATCTCTATTCATCTGCAATTTTCAATTATTGGTATCTGTGCTGTTCTCCTGGAACTGAACAAGTGCTATTTTTTTCAGAAGCTTACTTTCAACCTGTGCTGGAATTGCTTATAGCACTTGTAGGAGCCAATCTTCTCAATGCTCTGCTCAGTGCCTCACAGCATGATGAATATATTCGTATCATGGAAACCAGCAACAAATTTGGACTTCCCCTTAAAGGGTCAGTTGTTAAATGTTTACCACTCTACCCCTGGTTATACTTTAAATGAGCTTACAGTGACTGCTTCAATAATAACATGCTTTTATAATGGACTTCCCCCATTGCACTGAACTCTGTATGACAGGGTGACTGACCCCTTCAGGCTGTTATCCAGGCTCCCTATCAACAGTCGTCTGTCTAGGTCTGGCCATTTACAAGCATAGATGGGAGATTGGCTGATGGGAAGGAAGCCAGGGTATTCTGACCCTTCTGTTTCCCCCCAGGGCTCCTCCAGTGGCTATATTCCTAATTTGGTTTCAGCTCCTGATAAAGAGACCTGCCATGATGCCATCTTCACGAAGCTGCTTCTCATCTTTGACCATAGTCTTGGCACTCTCTTCCTTTGCACTCCTTGGCCTAAGGGAGTGGTGACTTCCTGCTATTACTAACATCTGGATTGCCTGACTGTCCTCTGTGAGACTTCTAAGCTTTCTCACTATCTGTGCAAATCCTGAATCAAATTCCTTCTACTTAAATATTCAGTGAGTAGTTGAATCCCAGCTAGATCCTGACTGTTAAAATGCTTAAGCAATTGGCTGAAGTTCACATACAAATTAGCTAAGCTTGAATTTGAATCGTGGTATGTCTGACTCTATAAACTGCTGTATCTAATACCCTGACACTTCCTTCAAATCTTATCCTGGTTTTCAGATCCTCTATTCAAGTTGTCCTTCATGGCCTACTTAGAGTGAATAATCAAAACTCTAGGAAGCTCCAAGGAGAGTCACCATAGAGAAAATCCTGCAGAAATGTCTTCATTGGAGTTGAAATGGAAATCCTCTAACTGTTCATTTTGCTTGGAGTTGGAAAATGAAGGAGACTGCACAGGCTTTCCAAGGCTTTTTTGTGGTAGGAGTATGTGATCTTGCTGTGTCTGGAAATGGTGCTATGTGACATTTTTGGCCCCAAATGGAGACAACATAATGTGAAATAACAATAAACATAATAATATGCCTGACTCATTGTAGGCCCACACTCAGCTAAATTTGTTGCTGGATTTGAAATATGTCACATAGTTAACACGGGTAATAGGAAACCATTGCAGAGCACATGCACCTGGTCATCATTACTCTGTTTTTCTAGTCCCTTGTTACTCATCATTCTTAGTTTTCTTTGGACAAAACCTGACCCAGTTTTCCTGCCTAGGCTGTTCACAAGCACAGATTCTATCACTGTACCCTGTTATTCTAAGTCCCTGGTAGTTGTTGTCATTTACTTTGTTTTGCTCTGTCTGGTACTCTGATGATGGACATAAAGGTAGTCTCCTGAGAGGCCAGGGCTAGGTTAACTTTCTTGCTATGGGATTCCTGTGTTTATTTCTCAGACCAGTTCGTTTTTCTGCTTCTCATCCTTGTATCTGTGGGTTTCTTGGGTTTGGGGTGGTGGAGTTGTTGCTGAGCCAGCAGGAGAGAATCAGCTACCTCCTAATGTCCTTGACCAAAGACACATTTTGCAGGTCACATGCTGCCCCCACCTATCCCTGTATTGAAGGATTTCATAGAAGAACAAGATTATGATCATTTCACAAAGCATTCTTTTCATTTTCATAATGTTTGCCAAAAAATACAATCTGTTTGTTCATTTATCATTTTTGTTTCTCTCCCTTTGCACCCTTAACTCATGTGGGAGGCATTTGTTTTCTCCCCCTCTGTGGACAGGATGGTGTAGACAGGATTGTCAGAAAGCCAGAGACAACTATTGCTTGACAGAATGTAAGTAAATAAGTGTGACAGACAGATGGATGCAGGCCAGACATCATACAACACCCAGCTCCTTCTCTCTGTGTGCATCTGAGCCCCTTTCCTTCCCTTCAACCCTGGGCAGGAATGAGCAACCCAGGCAGTCCAGGTGGTTCTCAGCCTCAGACTGAGCTCTGCCACACTAAGCCTGTTGCTCTGTCTGTCTTGCTTTCCTGAAGTATTTTGGTTCATGATGTCTGCATGAAAAGAAGTCTGAAAAAGAAGATGACTTGTACATTTCAAATGTAGACTAAATCAAAATATCTTGCATTTGCAATAATCACATAACGTCAGCTCTGTTTAAATTAATCCTTCATCTCTTATACATTGTCTTCCCTAAGACAAGGCATTTAGTTTCTCTGATTTTCACTATTATGCTTATATATAAAGTGTCAGTGATAATTATACCTTCTTTTACTAATTCATCCATTCCTGAGAAGTGTAAAAGTGAGTTCCTTCAGCAATGTTCTTACTCCCAAATGGCCCCTTTTTCTTTCTCACCTATTTCTCCTCTCACAAAAATTCAAGTTCTTCAATGCACAGCTCTCATCCAACTTCCAGAAAGGAATTCTTTCAAGTACCACCATTCCTATCATTATGAGCATGCCTGAAAATTGATCCATGACCTCCCTAGGGAAATTTATACTAAGTATGGTGTTTATTTGGCCAAAGTGATATAATTCTAATAGAACTTCAAACTCTGTTAAAAACTCACTGGGAAGCTATATGAATCTAAGAGGAATTCTTAAAGTCTCTTAACATGGAATCACAAATAGCTGTCTCTCTTATGTATGCTGAGGGCCAGGTCCACCAGGCTGATCAATTCTGGATGTACTGTACATAATACTTATCAAAATAGCTGTTGGTATAATGTTATATACTCAAACAATGCTTCCCAAATTTGTGAAGTATGAGACATAATATCAGTCCTCAGTAAATATTAACTCATGCCCTTCATGGGGCACAGTGGTCTCATGGTACAATCTGGCTGCTCAGAAAGTGGACTTGAAAGTTGTGAGCAGTGATGAGAACGAAGTAACCTAAACTTGGAATCTGAGCTTCAGATGACAATTGAGGGCAGAGCTACAGTTTCAAGAGAGATTATTCAGAGGTTAATAAATCTAGAGATTCATTAATTATACATAAATAAACAATGAAGTTAGGAATACACTTGCCATCTCAGATAATTTATTTAAGCTTATGTAATTTAGGATCTGGCAAGCTCTTTATTAATTGTATTGTTCAGAATAACTGGGGTTTTTTGGTAGTATCACATTTACCCATTTAATTTCAGTGACTTCAGAGTATATGGTAATTTCTTATTATGCCTAGGGTAAGTTTGCAGGGCCTCTGCTCCATATAGTCACTCAGAGATCCAGGCAGACATATTCCAAATGCACACCTTTACCTTAGAACTGACACCTGCCAGAATCAGTTTCCTGGCCTTGTCTAACTACAAGGTGGGTGAGAAGGTAGTCTTCCTTGTATTTAGAAGGAGAGTAGAGCCAGCCATTAATTACAATATCTATTATAGATATTGTTGAGCTAGTGGTCCTTATTTGGATCATGCACTCATCGAATGACTAATGAAAAGTAGGAATCAGCTACCCAGAAAATCTTAGGTAGTTATATACCCATGATTCACTGAATTGTAGTGACTTTACAGATTCCAGTAAACCTCAACCAGGAGGTCACTGCCAGAAGTGTGCTGTTTTGTAGTGGTTTGCAAGAGCCAACTGTAAAATTTCTGGGAACTTTGCAAGCTATTTGATGTTGCATCGTTAGCTTAAAATAGCTGCAGTTTGAGTGGTTATACATTAGAAATTGGAAAATGATACCAGTCAGCCCTCCCCAGAGTTTTTCTGAAGAGTTGATTTCCCAGCACAGCAAAGCCACAAGCAATCCTTTGTTTCTATTGAAGTACCCCCTTCTCTAGATCAGAGGTCTCCAATTCGTTGTATCTCACATGCCTGTTCTGTTTTGACTAGGAAGTGATTTCTTGGAGCACTATTTTGAGAAAGAATGTCAGGTGTGAAAGAGTACTAGCATCACATAACAGTATCTGACATAATGTTGAAGTCCGCCCTGGTAGCAAAAGTAAAACTCCTGCTTTCCTGAAACAGTGGCCTCATTATACAGATAGGGATACAAAAACATAGTGGAATTCAATCAAATTACCTGCTTAAGATCCTTTAACATTGTCAACAACCCTGGGACACAGATCTTGAGATTCCTACACTGGGGTGCAGCCATGGCTGTGAGTCAACATTGAAACAGCTAGTGTCTGCAGAAGCCTGATATGACCACAGGTCACCCTGGAGACAGTGATTCAGGATGGTCATGGCTCGTCTGCTGATCTTATTATCTTGACCAGTGAAAGTCATAGCTTTTCCTGAGGGTGCACTTTCTCCAGTACCATCTAGGCTGTAGGCTCTGAGGCAAGCCCTCTTCCTAGGAGAGAAGATTGTGCCTTAATATAACAATATAATCTGAGATCTCCATCTGAGCTGAAGATCAGATTTGGAGATCAAACAGCAAGGCCAGATCATCCTTTAAATTACTAAGCACCTACATTTCCCTGGTGGCCTAGCAGTTAAGGATTCTTCCTTGTTACTGCTGTGGTTTGGGTTCTTCTGCATGCATCAGGTGTGGCCAAAAAAAAAAAGAAAAAAGAAAAATTACTAAGCACCCACTGTTATGAATGACAAACCTTGGTGCTAGTCCCCATGTTAGGTGCGGCTTATTTTATCACCTGTAAAAATTAAATATGTTAAATACATTGATCTTGAGTGTTTGTGTTTTATCATTCACAATTTTTAAAAGTATACACAAAGAATGAAGGCAAAGGAAAAGTAGCTAGGGACCTTGTGGAAGCAACATTTAGTGCATGGCTCCTACATGGTCTGAGAGGAAGCTATTTTGGATGCTTCCTCTCTGTGTTGCCATTATTTGCAAAAGAATGAACATGCCCACAGGAATGACCCCCTCACATATGGGGTTCACCTGTGTCAGCCATGTGGATGCCCACCCAAGAGTATCCTAAACCAAACTTCTCCCACTCTGTCTGCTGTGTTCCTAATTGACCATTGACCTCTGGAGCATGGAAGAAAGAACTATAAAAGTGTTGCTGTGACAATTAATGATGAATATTGATAGTATGCCCAGGCTACTTTTTTTTTTAAACAGTTGACTTACAATATTTCTTCAATTTCTGCTGTACAGCAAAGTGATCTAATTGCACACAGTTCCCTGTGCTGTACGGTAGGGCCACCTTGCCCATACATTCCAAATATAATACTTTGCACAATTCAGAACTAGGGCCTGCCCTTCAGCAGCTCACAGCCTGTGAATGATGGGGCTTATTTCCCAGGCAAAGGAATGAAGAAATCGTGCTCTGCTTTGACGCACAGAATTCCCAGAGCCTGCCTGAAATAGATGGCTCGTGTCCCAGACAAAGAGAGGCTTACTTGGAAGTAACAGGTCCTGGAGAGTTTAAGGGATGGTGTGGCAGCACCTTCATTCTCTGGAAAAAAATCAGAGCCACACGGGAGGGAAGTGAGCTACTCAAGGATGCACAATTATTTTATGGTAAAGTGCACAGAGAGACCCAATAGCCTAACTGCCAGTCCACTGCACTAATCAGTGGCATTTTAAATAGAATTGAAATTATCTAAAATTTTCTTGAAAAACACAGCATAATTATGCCAAGTTCTATGATACTCATTTACAATCAAATAATCATTTTGTTTACAAGAAGTGAGTTTTTTCCCCCTGATTATTTCTAGTTGTTTTTTGTCGATTTGACTGCTTTAGATTTCTGTTTTTGACTTAGCTCTCTTCTTCCTTAAATATTCTGGTTTCTGCCAGTCATTATCATGGGAGAAATTAGGACAATGGCTGAAAAAATAGTTAATAGCAAGTACATATTCATGCACATAGCAATTTTTATTTCTCAAATAATTTTCCACATGCGTTCCCTCAGTTCATTCTCAAGCAACTTTGTAAGGCAGATCAGTTGTTATGATTTGACCCATTTTATTGTTCATCTAACTGGGCTCAGAACTATTTGGTAGCATTCACAGCATCAAACAAGTGTTTAGTAACAAAGAAATGACTTAGGACAGGTTTTTATGATTTGACATTCAATGTTCTTTCCATGATATCAGTGTGTAGTATCTACTTGAATGGATGTGTTATACATACCAGCCTGGCCCTAAATATTTATATGTGGGGCTCTAGAAGAGGTCACTAAAATAATTATCGTAGGAATTCCCATCGTGGCTCAGCGGTTAATGAATCCAACTTAGGAACCATGAGGTTGCAGGTTCGATCCCTGGCCTTGCTCAGTGGGTAAGGATCCGGCGTTGCCGTGAGCTGTGGTGTAGGCTGCAGATATGGCTCGGATCCTGCATTGCTGTGGCTGTGGTGAAGGTCGGCGGCTACAGCTCCTGTTAGACCCCTAGCCTGGGAACCTCCATTGCCACGGGTGCGCCCCTAGATAAGGCAAAAAGACAAAAAAAAATTATTGCAGTATCATTATCTCACATGTTATTCAGACAGTTTTTTCCCTCGACCCCATCTCCTGCTTATTTGGGTGACTACCAACATCTAACACAACAGTAAAAACCAGTCAAAATATGTGTCACAAAGTCCATATTCAAAGTCATGCACGTTTTATGCAGAGAAATTTCTCTCAAGCCATCACTCCTAATTGAACTACTTCAATTTTGCACACAGTTCCAATCAGTTGCCAAACCTTGAACAAATCCGGAGGGGCCTCCTGGAGGTTGGAATTGGAAAATAGTGATTATGCCGCTATAATTATTTTATAACAATTACCCCCGAAGTAGGTAGAAAGGTAAAAACAAGGAATTAAATGGAAAAAATTGGAAATCAAGAGAAAAGAAAAGGCAGTTAGGTATTCTTGGACTACCTGGTAGCCTGGTTCCATTTAATGAAACTTAGTAGGACTTCAGATCAGAAAGTGATCTTGAGCCATTGAAAATAATGGAATGCAAGTTCATTAAGGGCTTGAGCTCATTTAGCAAATGCCTGGAGGAATTGCCACTCATCCTAGAAACCTTTCAGCCCCACATTGTTGAGACTAATCCACCACAAATACATATTTTTAAAGCTTTACAGGGCATAAGCAAACCAAATTAGCATGTCTTTTACTGTTCTAGTTGTCTTTTAATTTGGAAGGCAAAGGGATAAACTTCTGTTAGCAGAAACATCCCCCAAGTGTAAAGGGTCCTTTGCCTGGAATAATAGATAGGTGAGGTATTGCTAGCTCCCCTCTTGTGCATTTTCTACTGAGAGGATCCAAGGCCATGGATCCTCTCCTCTCCTCAGGGCTGGAACTGTCCACCACTCCAGTCCACCTCTGGTGCTTTAGGTTGGAAAAGAGGGTGGCAGTTGCCTGTGGGGTTTCCCAGAGCAGAGAATGGCTGTGGTTGCTGGTCCTGGAGGAGCAGAGAGCCAGGAGGTTGGGGGGGGTGGGTTCTGGGAGTGCGGGCCAGAGCAGTCCAAGGGGTCACTGAATGCCAGTCCAGTCCCTCTGGAGGCTGGCAGCTCTCAGGGCAATCCAGAGATTTCCATGCCAAGGCTGATCTCCACAAACTGTACTTCCCTCCTTGCCTTGTTTAAAATGGGATCATCTGAGTAGTTTTGTTATTTACTTGCTACATTTTGTCCCTTTAACCTCTATATGTCTGTCTAAGACACTCTTGTCTATGGGACAATTAAGTGCCAGGACTCTGAGTATAGCCATTCAGGTCAACTATACTGGAGCCATCACTGCAGGTCTTTACAAATCTGCTTTCTTCTTGTTATTCCAGTTTGAGCCCTAACACCTACCCTAATGCTGCCTTTTCCTTTGCCTTGTGCTCCAATGTTATATGGCTTCATTGCCATGTTGTTTTAGTTTGCATTTCCCTGATGACACGTAATGCAGGCATCTTTTTATATGTTTGTTTATTATCTGTATGTCCTTTTGGGTGAGGTGTATTAAGATCTTTCATCCCTTTTTTAATCTAGTTGTTTGTTTTCTTATTGTTCATTTTTAAGTGTTCTTTGTATACTTTGGGTAAGAGTCCTTTATCAGGTGTGTCTTTTGCAAATATTTTCTCCCAAACTGTGGCTTTCTAGGTTTTTTTCAAATTAACCTTCACAGAGTATGAGACACTGTGCCTAGTTTTCTCAGCTATGTACCAGAGATAGAAACTAGGAGAGTAACAGGGAGGTGAAAAGATTGTCCCAGGCCATATCTACACAGCTATGAGAAAGAAGTTCCATTTTAGGACAGAAATAATTCCTCTGTTTTAGGAAATTCTGGTAACTTCAGTGACATACATTGACACTTCTTGTCTCAAATGAGTAGTACTCTTTTGTACTTTACCACATCTGTACGAGTCTTTGCTAGGGACGATAGATGAGATAGCATCCCACCTGATCCGGGCAAACCAGAATTCATCTTGAGAGCTCCCCTGAGCAAGGAGGAAAGAATGGGGTGTAAGAAGTCACCTCTAAGTGACCTAAAAATAACATCTAATACTGAAAACTGAACTGTGGATATTCTGGGATCTTCTGATACCCAGAAGTACAGGGAGAGATATCCAGAATCTGAATCCCACTTCTGGTCTTACACCCCCCTTTAGTTATTCTGAGCACAGAAGCCAAAGTCACTCCTTTGCTTATAATCTTTCAGTGGCTACCATCTCAATCATTAAATCCAGATATATTCCATACCTCCATGGCCCCAGGGAATCTCCCCAGCCACATGCCTTCTCCCCTGTTTCCTCTTCTTTCCCTTTACCCACTGTGTGGCCAAACACACTCACTTCTGCTTGGGGCACTTGAACCTGCCAGTTCCTCTGCCAAGACCAGTCCCCTCTCTGAGAGCTGCCCACCTCTGCTCAAGTGTCACCTCTTCAGGGAGCAGAGTGGGGCCTATTACCATTCTACTACCCTAAGATAGTACTCCACTAGTACGTTTTATCCTCTTGTCTTTTATTTTTTTAAGCACCTAGCACTTATGAGCATTTGACATATATGCATTCATTCATTGGCTATCTGTCTGCTTCCTAAACTGGAGCCTAATGGGAGAGCAGGAACTTGGTTGTCTTATTTCAGCTGATACACCCCCACTACCTGTTACTCTGACTGACACATAGTAGGTAATCAATAAACAGTCCTTCAGTGTATTGCTGTATTAATTAATTATGAGACCTGGACACGTTTTCTTTCTTTTGTCTTTTTTCTTTTTCTTTTTATGGCTGTATCTGTGGCATACAGAAGTTCCCAGGGTAGGGGCTGCATCAGAGATACAGCTGCGGGCCTACACCACAACCATGGCGATGCTGGATCCAAGTTGCGTCTGTGACCTATGTTGCAGCTTGCAGCAATGCTGGATCCTTAACCCAGTGAGTGAGGCCAGGGATTGAACCTGCATCCTCACGGACACCATGTTGGGTTCCTAACCCACTGAGCTATGATGGCAACTCCAAGGGACACGTTTTCTAATCAAATTGAATGGTTTCTGTTTGCTCACCCAACTTTATTACTCTTGTATAATTCCAATGAGATTTATTTAGAAATCCTATAGCACTATTATGAATATAAGAATTTATTATTATTCTACTGGCAGAACTTGAGTTTAAGTGTAGCTTGGGTGACAATTGATTGGAAAACACTAATACCTCAACTTTATTTGCGCTACTCAAAGAAAATCAGGCCAATGAACATAGACTCTGTCACTCTTCATGGCTGGAAGCATCCATTTTCCCTATGACAATTGATATCAGTTCTTTGACTCACTGCTGTCATCGTAATATTGTTGCTAGAATATGCTATTTCTCTCAAAGTTGAAGGGTAAAATTCCACTGAGAAATCAGCCTTTTGTATTCTTTTCTTAGAGACCATTCTCAGACATGGTCTCATTTTAACTGTTTTTTTCAACAAATGCCTCCTCCAAGCTTCCAACCCCTCTATTGCACTCATTCATTGGCTATCTGTCTGCTTCCTAAACTGGAGCCTAATGGGAGAGCAGGAACTTGTTACTCCAGATAAAAAAGTTTGTCACCTCAGAGCATCCATGACTTCTGCTCCTGGCTCTTCACTTTCTTCTTTCTCAGGCCAGAACTTCATCCTGTTCTCTTATACAGCTCAGAGAAAAATACACATGTTGGAACTATTGATTTCCGTCCATTTTGTTTGAAATGGTCAAAAGAGAGCTTAAGAGAAGGCAGGAGATCAAGATGAGATATGCTTTACCATTCAGTTTCCTACCACATACTAATCTTGTGACCTTGGCCAAGCCATTTAACCTTTCTGGTCTTTATAAAGGTAGAGTAAAACTTCATTTCCTTCAGGTCAAGAGGCTGACAGTTATCTTCCTTAGGACTTTTCCCATTCTGATTTCCCTTATGTATTTGTACTTGACCCACAGACTAACTATTTAACCCAGCTTAGTCAAAGTGTTCTCGGAAGTGATTCAGAGTGAAGCACTGCCACTGATTGGCTTCAGGAAACAGATTAGAGCATATCCTGATTTATTCTCTAGGTACCTTGATTTGTTCACATGTCTAATAGGTAGAAGGAAACCTCACCTTTATGTGGCCTAAGGTGACCAGCAGATGACCCACAATGTAAGGGCCTGCCACCTTTAGAGGATGTCATACAGAGACTAAGTGTGAAGACACACAGACAGAGAATCACTTTGTATCACTTTTTCTATCTTATGAATCTTCACACAAATGCCTCCCCCGCTCCTCACTTGCAAAGGGTCCGAGGCAACTTATAGTCTTACCTTTATCTTAGGTATAAATCCATTTGTGATGGAACCGGGCAATAGGGATGGAGCACTGGCACACCACACCTCTGGAAACTTAGTCACCTGGAGCTAGGAGATAAACAGGAAGTTGCACTTCCTCCCCCAGTGACACGTGATGTTCTTTCTCTCCTGGGATCAGCTCATTGGAACTAACATGTTCCCATGGCATTGACTGTTACCTACACCATCATGGTGAACATCTATGACATGGACCTAACCTATTTGTAACTTGTTGATATGTTCCTCTAACCTATATGGCAGAAAATTTTAGGCCAATTATGTCTAGTGTCTCCTTGGTTTTGAGGTAAGATGTGAGCTTTTTGTTAGTGTTACCCCTCCAAAAAAAGATATTCAAGACCCGCTTTGTTTTTATGCCTGGATAGGTGGGGATTTATGTTTCTCCAGACCATAGCGTTTTCAGTTATCCATGGAAGAAGAGTCGGTTGGGCATATTGTGAGTCATTGGCTGATGGTGCTTGGTCTCTGGGCTCCCCTAGAGGGCACAGGAGGACTCATCTGCAGGGCTTCCTGGCCTTATAACCTTCTCTCTCAAAGATGCATGTTTATTTGTCTTTACACTCTTGCCTCTCCTATCCCTCTGCCTCTACACTTCTCCTTGCCTGGCCTCTGTCATTTATCAGTCTCAGCAGCTGGAGGTCTGAATCTTCTTATCTAAAGCCATTTAAAGAGTGTTTATCAATGTCTCCACTGAGTCACTATCCACTGTCTATTTGGAGAACAGAGTAGAGGTGGGCCCTTAGGGTATGATTGGAATAATTTCCTGGGGGTGGGAGACAAGCTGTTTGGTCATGGAAAATATCCTGCTTCCTCATGTAGACAATTTTAGTGACAGAAGATAACATCTTGTTCTCAGTTAAAACTAGGGTGGTATTGAAAGCTCTAAAGAGCCTAACAGAATGATATTATCTTGAAGTCCTGTCCAGTGCAACGGAGTTTTGTATAATATTGAGTCAATGGGAAGTTCTCCACAGACACACATTGGATGAAATTGAAAGTATCGTGCCTCACGGTCAAGTCGAGAAAATACCTGTCCTCATGTAGAAATATCATCTGAGATTCCAGACTCAGGCAAGGCTTTGCTGTTGATTAGAAATGCATTGCCAGAGGTAAGGAGGGAAGTTGTTGCTGGCTTGACCCCAAAGTTCAACCCAACACTGGGACCATCCCTGCTCAACACTTAAGGCATCATTACTGCAGGTCATCTATTAATATATATGGAAGTGGGGGCACAGATTTCGAGACAACAGCCTGCTGTGGCCCCCTTTGCCTGGTAAAGTAATAAAGCTACCTTTTTCTCCTTAACCCCTCAAAAACTAAAAATAATTTACATGGAAGTAACCTGTTATCACTTCCAAGTATCACCTGTGATTACCAAGAAAGGAGGGGATTTGTGACGTAGTCATAGGTGGGAGAAGAAGATCTCAGCATTGAAGGAAAAGGTAAACCATGTCATGTTTAACAAATTCCAAAGCCTAAGAAGAATTCTGCTAATATATATTCTGCTTCCCAGCTTTATTGAGATATAATTGAAATACAATATTAGTCCAAGATGTATGACATTGTAATTTCCTATGGGTATACATTGTTAAATGATTGCAGTAACTTTAGTTAACATCAGTCAGCTCCCCTTGTTACAAGTTGTGTGTGTGTGATGAGATCTTTTAAGGTGTTTTCTTAGCAACTTCAAATACACAGTGCAGAATTATTAACTATAGTCCCATATTGTGTATTATGTCTCTAGAACTTATTTATTTTATAAGTGGAAGTTTCTACCTTTTGACCTCCTTCACCTATTCACACAGTCCTCTGTCAACTACTGGTCTGTTCTCTGTGTCTCTGAGTTCATTTTTGGTTTGGGGTTTTCTTTTTAGGTTCCACGCACAGGTGACACCAGACAGTATTTTTCTTTCTCTTTCTCTGCCTGACTTATTTCAGTTAGCATGGTACCCTCAATGTCCATACATGTTGTTGCAAATGGTTAAATACACTTCTTTTAAATGGCTGTAATATATATATATATTACACATACACACACACACACATATATATACAAACATACACACACACACATATATATTCTTTTTCTTTATCCATTGAGGGACAGTTTGTTTCCATGAGTTGGCTATTATAAATAATGCTGCGGTGAATATGCGGGTGACGATATCTCTTTAGGATGGTCATTTTCTTTCCTTCAAATATATACCTAGAAGTGCATTTTCTGGATCGTGTGGTAGATATGTTTTTAACTTTTTGAAGAGCTTCCATGCTGTTTCCCACAGTGGCTGTATCAGTTCACTATATTCTGCTTTTGAATGTCATGGTATTTGTTATGTAAAACATTTAGGACATATAAAGAGCAAAAGTGTCAGGAATCTCTTCTTTTTTTAATGAAATAAAAGTAAAATGATGTTCTGATGACAGAGGTACTGCTCTATTCATTAGATTGTCCCCATCCTGTGGAAGAGAGAAGGGGAGAGCAAAACTATAACCCTATCAGCCTCAAGTGGAAAATATCCTTTCCTCTCTCCATGGCTTCTTTTCTTTGCCACCACCTAAACTTCATCTTGATACTGGTTCTTCAGGTTTTTTTTTTTTTTTTTGACTGCGCCTGTGGCATGTCTGTGTTCCCAGGTCAGGGATCAAACCTGTGCCACAGCAGCAATACGAGCCATTGCAATGACAGTGCTGGGTCCTTAACCCACTTAGCCACGAGAGAACTCTTGTTTCTTTAGACTTTTGATGAAAGTTGTGAAGTTAATTGTTTTACTGTAGACTTTAGGGGACCTCAAGTGTTATATGAAGGGCATACAATATTATCTGAAAATACTTTAGACATTATCACAGTCTTAAGAGTTAAGTAATCAAAGATGTCTTTAAGGAAGATGGTAGTGGTAGTGTTGAAAATAATGAGTTGAATGATAAATTGGAAGAGGTTGAAGGTGGAAACCATGTTAGAAGTATGTGGTCCAGGTGAGAAAATTAAAAATGGGCTTTGTTGATGACACTGTAATGAAAAAGAAAGCATAGATAGCATCACAGTCTCTGGGTTTATAGTAGCCCCAATATGCAGTGCTAGAAATAGACAACAGCCTCTCTGTACTGCTGCTTATATCATTAATAATATTATTTGTTATAGATATCATAATAATAGCTCATAATGGCTAGTTACTTACTCCATATCAGGCACTTTACTCAATGCTTGATACTCATTAACTCTTGTACTACTGTCAACCACTGTCATAGGCAGGCCTATTATTATCCTATTTTTGTAGGTGGGGACATGGACATTTTATGAAGCTAAGTATTTCACCCAAGTTGTCACAGCAGGTCAGCAGCGCAGCTGGAATTTGAACCTCATTCTATATGACTTTGCAGGTCACCCCCTACATGATATACTGTCCTTCTTCTCTACCATGTAAAGCAGCCATCTGCTCACGGGAAATTCTAAGTGTACCTCTTGTATTATTGTGATAATTTCTACTTCTTGTGCCCAGGAAGAGATATTTTAGAGGAAGACTACCTATGTGTGCCAAAAGAAGTTGAAGGATGGAACAGAGGAACTCTGTGTAGCCTTCCAATTTTGGGTCTCACGTTCTTGAGCATGTCATTACAGGTGGGATTATAGTGAGTAGACCAGATGGTCAGGCTTTTGAAGCCTCATGGATTGGCTCTCTTTGATATTATCTGAGAGACTGATATCAGATACAAGTGACTTGTCAACTAACTGAGGATGGAAGAGGGTGGACACTCTTGTCTAAGACTAGACCCTGATGTCTTGAAATTTTGGGTGGGAATGATGTTGCCATTGTCTGATTTTAATGCTGAGTAGGAGAAATTGGTGTAGTGTGTTAGTGGGAGAAATATTCAATTGAATGTGTTTTGAAAGCACCCCAAACCAGGTTTCTATGCAAACAAAACAGGAACCAGCTGGGGCCAGTCCAGGTTGGTGGCTCTGGATTTGTGAACTCTGTTATGCGGACGCTAGCAGTCAGTGGAAGATGGAAATATAGAATCCTCAGAGCATTTTCTGAGTCTCATGTTGAATACACGCTTGAAAGTCTTAAGTTCCCTAGGGAAAGATTTTTGTGGTGTACACATCTTCCATTTAGGAATGAGGAATTATTTACCAGAAGTTTGCTGCTAATAAGGGCTTTGATTATATAGAGAAGGTTTGTCCTTTTTGTGATTAAAATGCTCATTGTGGTGCATTAAATTAGATGCAAAACATCCTCATTAACACAGCCAATCTGGTAAATAATGTGTCTTAGGGAAATTGTCTTATTAATTAATAACTAGGGTCTTTGCTCAACAGAGTGTTGGAATCCTGGTCTCATAAATGAAACTCCCCTCCCCAACCTATTTTGTTTTGTTTTGTTTTTTTCTCTACTCTTGTGAGACCAACATAAGAGAATAATAAAAATAAATCGCATAAGCGAATTGAGCTCTGCTTGGTTCTAAGCTTTGCTCTAAGCTCTTTTCTGCAGCTGGAGTTGCTCCTTGGTTGAATGATAGAACAAAGCAAAATCTTCTCTGGAACTTTACTGCTATTACAGATGTAGAAATGCCTTCAACTGAAGATGGCTTTTGACATGATTTAATTCAGCCTCCCACTTATCTAAGGCTATGTTGTACAAAGTCTTCAACACACAACTTTTGTAATTTCTGGTTGTTTACATACCATGTGACTCTCAGGACTTCATGCTGCTTATACTGTTGTCAGATTGATCAAATTAACAGGATGTTCCTCCTACTTTTGAGTCAAAACTAAGATATCTTACATTCTACTGACTGACCCTAAGTGTGTTTCGGATGTAATTTCTACCACAGGTCTCTTTTATTTCCTTTCATGTGCTTCATATATTTGCAGGCAGTTCTGCTATAGTCCTTTAGTCCCATTTAAATGTAGCAGTTTCCCTCCATTTTTATTTACATGATTGATTTTCAAAGACATTTATTTTGAGCATGTCTATATGGTAGCCTAGGGAAAGGCAAGATAACGAAAGCCCTGCCTTTATCCTTCCATTTCTGGTGGATATTAAAGTGCTTACATTTCAAAGACTTAAACAAATAAAATATAATTTTGGAGAGGTAAATGTAAAATGAAGAAAATAAAATAAGGCAACATGATAAAGGGTGACTGGCTGGGCAGAGGGAGGGGAATCAGATGGCTAATTTTTGATAATGGAAGTGCTCTGAGGAAATGGCACTTACTTTCCCTTTTTTTTTTTTTTTGCTTTTTAGGGCTGCACTTGCAGCATAAGGAAGTTCCAAGGCTAGGGGTCGAATTGGAGCTACAGCTGCTGGCCTACACCACAGCCAGAGCAATGCGGAATCCCCAACCCAATGAGCAAGGCCTGGGATTGAACCCACATTTTCATGGATACTAGTTGGATTCATTTCTGCTGTATGACAATGGTAACTCCCAAATTTCATTTACATTTAAACCTAGATTCCAAAAGGGATCCAGCATACGAAATTTAGGAGGCAGAACGTTTTCAATTAAAAGGAGCAGAG
Source organism: Catagonus wagneri (assembly GCA_004024745.2). NCBI lineage: Eukaryota > Metazoa > Chordata > Mammalia > Artiodactyla > Tayassuidae > Catagonus > Catagonus wagneri. Next base: position 11,138,932 of record PVHT021183526.1, on the reverse strand, counting down.
GTATATATGCACTAAGCGGAAATGGCATGAATATAATTGAATGACTGGGGCCAAAGCAGCTCTCCTCTGGACTAATTCTACTTTTCCACGTTGCTGTTCAAGGGGAAGACTCAGACCTGAGCACCATGGTGTCAGTGGGCTCTGATCAGTTGGATCGCAGAGGTCTCACCAGGCAGGGTTTCATTTAGCAGCATTCCGGCACAGTCGACTGACTTAAGCTTCAGGCAGTTTGGACTCCCAGAACTCACATGAACTTCCCTCAAGCCATTCTCTCTACATCTGCATTTGTCAAATACATCATTTTAATGTAACTGTAGAAATTCTCATATTTTCAATTTCATTTTCATCATTTTATATTTCATGGACTATAACAAGGCATTTTGGACTTTTGTTTCTGACATCAATGTAGTCTGTTCATCTACCCATTCAACAGTGATCCATTAAATACATTTTGTGTGATTCTATGCACCTCTTGGATGAAAATGTTCAACAAATTGGAGTGAAGTTTGAGTCCCACATTTCTACTCCAGATTTCAGAACAATTAACGTGTTTTAACATGGATGCTTAACCACTTAAATTGTCACCTAAATATTATGACATCTTAGTCTTAATTCAACCTAGTTTTTTTTTTGCAATATGTCATAAGATATTATACTCAATATGTTCAAAAACCTAAGATAAATGGATTCATCATTTAAGTTTTTTTCAACTAAGTAAACAAATTAAAAAAAAAAACGAAAAGCAAAAAAAGAATAAAAATGAGGAATGAATGAAGGTAAGAACAAAAGAAAGAAGAAAAAAGAAGAAAGAGATTTGTTTACCATAGCTCACTACCTGGACACCCACAGTTTTATACAGTCTTTTTTTAAGTGCCCTCAAGCTACCTACATCATAATACACTGTAGAATTTTGCTACAGCTGATCTTAACTTGCTTGTTTTGTAACAAAAATGCATGGTGTTCTCCTCCCTATTCTTTGCATAGCTGGTTCATTCTCATCCTTCAGATTTCAACTTTGATCTCACCTCCTCCAAGAGGACACACATGATCCTTCTTCCTTTTTTTATTGAAGTATAATTGATTTACAATGTTGTGTTAGTTTCAGGTGTATAGCATGCTGAATCACTTGAAAAAAAAATATCTATGTATATGTGTATATATATATATGTGTGTGTGTGTGTGTATATATATATTTATATATTTTTTCTCTTTAGGGCTGTACCTGTTGCATGTAGATTTCCCAGGCTAGGGGTTGAATCTGAGCTGCAGCTACCAGCCTACACCACAGCCACAGCAATATCAGATCCCAGCTGCATCTGGGACCTACAGCGCGGCTTGCAGCAATGATGGATCCTTAACCCACTGAGTGAGGCCAGGGATTGAACCTGTGTCCTCATGGATACTAGTCAGGTTCTTAACCCACTGAGCCACAATGGCAAACCTTCCCTTATAAATTATTGAAAAATGTTGGATTGGGAGTTCCTGTCGTGGTGCATCAGTTAACAAATCCGACTAGGAACCATGAGGTTGTGGGTTCGATCCCTGGCCTTGCTCAGTGAGTTAACAATCTGGCATTGCCATGAGCTGTGGTGTAAGGTTGCAGACGTGGCTCGGAACTGGCATTGCTGTGGCTATGGCATAGGCCAGCAGCTGTAGCTCCGATTTGACCCCTAGCCGGGGCGGAAAAAAAAAAAAAAATGTCAGATAGAGTTCCCTATGCTATATAGTAAGTCTTTTTTGGTTATCTATTTTATATTTAATAGTGCATATCTGTTAATCTAAAAGTTCTAATGTATCCCTTCTATGTTTGTGGGTCTATTTCTGTTTTGAAAATAAGTTAATTTGTATTATTTTCTAAAGATAACACTTATACACAATGTAATATTTGTTTTTCTCTGTCTGGCTTACTAAATATGATAATCTCTAGGCCCATCCATGTTGCTGCAAGTGGCATTATTTCGTTCTTTTTTTTTAATGGCTGAGTAATATCCCATTGTATAAATATAACATCTTTTTTTCTTTTTTTGTCGTTTTTGCCTTTTCCAGGGCCGCACACACGGCATGTGGAGTTTCCCAGGCTAGGAGTCTAATCGGAGCTGTAGCCACCGGCCTACCGCCAGAGCCACAGCAACGCGGTATCCAAGCCGCGTCTGCGACCTACACCATAGCTCACGGAAACGCCAGATCCTTAAGCCACTGAGCAAGGCCAGGGATTGAACCCCCAACCTCAGGGTTCCTAGTCGGATTCGTTACCCACTGAGCCATGAGGGGAACTCCATACCACCTCTTCTGTACTCACTCATTTGTCGGTAGGTATAGTTTGCTTCTATGTCTTGAGTATTGCAAATTGTACTACAGTGAACCCTGGGGCATATGCATCTGTTCACATTAGTTTTCTTTGGATATTTTTCCAGGAGTGGCATCCCTGTATATGATCCTTCTTTCTAACCTAAGTTCTATTCACAGCACCTTGTATGCTTTATCTCAACATTCTGCTTTTTACTTTTATAGAGCTTACTATAATTCTCTCTATATGTATTTATTAATTTATATATTATAGTTTATAGTGTATTAAGTTATAATTTACCATAGTGATAGATACTTGTTTATTTAACTTTGGCTCTCTCTTCTTCCAAACAGTAAGCTATGAAAGTGCTGGGCTGGCTATCTCCTGCCTCATTTACCACTCAAATTCCATTGCCTGGCACTGTTGAATGAATGAAGGAAAGAGTACATAAATGTATGAATAAAATATGAATGAAAATTCATGGGTTTTAGAGGTAGACAGACTTGAATTAAAATTCTATCTCAACCACTTTCGAGCTGCATTCCTTTAGGCAAGACACATAGGCTTATTGATCCTCAGATTCCTCCTACTCAAATTGGATTGTTTTGAAATCAAGAACATGAAAATGCCTGCTATGTAGTTCATTCTTACTGATCCTAGTGTTCTTCTCTGTCACCTATATGTCTTCTGACATAGCCCCTATTTTCCCAGAATTTTCACAGATTACCTACTTTCTCTCTGACACATCTCCAGGCTTTTTTTTGTTCACCAGCATTGGATTTTTTTTTTTTTATCTTTGACTCTTTCACTTCCCCAGATGACTGTTTCACGTCTCATCTTTTTTTCCAATTGTGGACCCGTTTTTCCTCTGAAGCAATCTTTACATTCCTGACTTTATCAAGCATCGTGACTTGCTAGGCAGATAACCAGATCATCATATTTGTATGTTAGAAGACAAAGATCTCTTTGATGTCTAGTGAATTGATTTATCGAGACATTCATTACATTGGGCATATACATCTTCTGTTTTCTAAGGTCACATTCAGAAGCCTATGTCAAATGTGAATACTTTAGGTAAAGCAGAAAAATTGAGGAACTGCTTTTCTAAAATCTGGAAGCATGTTTGGTTTTTGATGAACTCATAATCCTCAAATTAAAAGAGGATATTTTAGATCATATGATCCAACCTCCCCCACTTTTTGTTTAACAGGCAAACAGACCAAAGTGAAAAAGGGTAAGTAATCTTACCTAGCATATGAAAAAAAGCAAGAGTATAACCCCTACATCCCAATTGCAGGCCAGTTCTCTGTCTTTGAAAATTAATTATTAACATTTGGTGAACCATTACTGCATTTCAATTAACTAGCTCATTTAACCATCATAATTAGCTATAAAACATTATTATCCCTATTTTACTTACATGGAAACTGAGGCTTGTAGCGGTTGTTTAATTTGTCAAATTCTCCTTGCCTGCAGCTGTCTGACTTACCTGCCCAGTCTAACCATGAGCCTGTGCTGTTTCCTTTATTTAGTCCACCTTAATGGCAGCAAAAGGCTGAGGTCAAGGAAATGTCATCAGTATTGATGACTTCTCCGTTACTAGGTCCTAAGAAGTAGGAATAGGTAATGGGTTTTGAGAAACCCTGAAGAATAATTCTGCAGGTCCAAGTAATCTACACCTCTGTGTCCTCAGAATACTTTAACTGAGGCAAAATTAAATGTTGGACAGGAATCACAGACCTCAGTGGTGCCCTTGAAGTTCACAGTCACATTTTTTCATCGGATCTTTTGGTTAAGCTGCCTGATGACAATCTGGCACTTTTGAGTTATACTCCCCTAGCAATCCTAGAGACTGAGGTGTCCTTAAGATTAAGGGATCTACTGGAAAACTCCCAGAAAACCATGACTCAGATGGCCTAATATTCTCTCTACTATACCGGTACCTTGGAATGCTGAAGATGGTCCAGTTGCACAAGTTAGTATATGTTAGTTCAGTCTATTATAGGTATTATTTTTTGTAATGAAGACTATGTGCCACGTATATTAAGCACTTCATAAATACTGACGTTACTCCCCATAGCATCCTGCAAGGAGTTTATTATTCCAATTTTGCAAATGATACAAGCAGTTCAGAGAAATATATTGTCTTTGCCAAGATGACACAGCAAAGCCCAGATAGAATGTGACTGCCTCCAAAGCACCTTCCACTCTACTTTTCTCTCTCTCTCTTTTTTTTTTTTTCTTCTAATTCCTGGTATCAGAGTTAACCTTGTTAGCAAGATCTTTATAGCCAAAAATGAATTAGATCCTTGAGAGGGAATACCCACTGATTCAGAGGGCCGTGACTGAGGGGTCAAGGGCAATATGAGGGAGTGCTACAGAAAGTTCTAGAGGAGAGTGCAAGGAAGTAGAAGGGAAGGGAAAGGGAAGACTGTTAAGACCAATTTCATTTTCTGTTATAGGCTTCCTCTTCCTCTGCAGTGTCTCCTGTGAGGTTTAAGGTAGCAGGCACGCTGCAACCAGGGATTTCTAGAAACATGAATAG
>PVHT021183526.1:11065891-11128791 GCA_004024745.2 Catagonus wagneri | reverse complement strand
TGAGGGGTCAAGGGCAATATGAGGGAGTGCTACAGAAAGTTCTAGAGGAGAGTGCAAGGAAGTAGAAGGGAAGGGAAAGGGAAGACTGTTAAGACCAATTTCATTTTCTGTTATAGGCTTCCTCTTCCTCTGCAGTGTCTCCTGTGAGGTTTAAGGTAGCAGGCACGCTGCAACCAGGGATTTCTAGAAACATGAATAGGAATAATATTGCCTCCTCTGAGCACAGTCGCTAAAACAGAATCACTGACTAAAATTCAAAATGATAAGCGAGCATATCTTGGCAAGGCCTTTGATATTTCCCTTTCATCTTCCAGTACCAGAGCTTGATATTATTGTCTTCCAGTACTTTTCCAATTATCTTCCTTGGGCCTCAGGGGACCATGGAGGACAGAAATGGGAGATTGGAAGGACAGGGCTTCGGCCCTAGTGCCACCTAACCATCAACCAGAGCAGATCTTAATATGTATTTTATATTAAAAATAATTTGGAAAAATAATTCTGCTATAGGAAAAAATAAAAATATCTCTGCATTTTGCAGGAGAGCAAGATTGCTCAAAGAAGGTATACATCTTTGAAGATTATGCAGTTGGTTTTAAAATCAAAGTGAAGTTTAGACCACAGGTCTCCTGGCTCAAAAATGAGTGCTAATTCAAAATTTCACAAAAGTTTATTTTTTGGTATTTAGGTCTTTCATGAAATATTAAAATCAGGCTGCTTATAGCATTACTAAGCAGTAGCACTTCATGTCATAACGGCAAATCTATAGAGACTGTCTTTGGCCAGTTGAAATCAGCTTCTTGGAAAAGACCTGAAAATGTATTTTGATGGTAATTGATTGAGGCCTGTCTTGCTGCTCAATGAACCTTCAGTCCTCTCATTTTCAGGGGAAATAATGCAGAAATCTTTCTTTATCTTGGCCACTATTCTTAGTATGGTGTATATACTTCTTTGATTTATGCTATCCCAAGCCAAAGGGCAGACTGATGCTTCTGCCTAGGTTGTTCTGATTGGTGGCTTTGGAACATCGTAAAGAATACCCTAAGGAGGAATTCAGATCATAATATATTTGACCTAATCCTGGACTTCCCGTGTGGCTCACAACATAATATATTTGACCTAATCCAAAATGTCATTTTGTTTCATTTAGTTTTTTTTTTTAATCGAGGTATAATACACAAACAGCAAAGTGCACAGATTTCAGTGTACAGCTCAATGAATACATACATATCAATGGAATCTTGTAATCTCAAATAAGATTGTCTCCAGCACCTAGGAGACCCACTGTCAATAACTGCCCTCTTCCAAGTGATACAATATCATACTAATAGAATCGAACAATACATACTCTGATGTGATCTTTTTTGTTTCATCGCTTGTGTCTGCGATTTTTTCCATGCTATTGCATGTATCAAGAGTATGTCTCTGTGTAGGTGACATTCCACTGAGAGGTTAACAAACAATTTATTTTGCCATCTTCTTCTTGATGAAAATTTAGATCTTTCCAGATTTGGCGTAAAATGAATAAAGTTGTCATGAGCCTCTTGAACATGTATTTTGGTAGATACATGCCCTCACTTTTTCTTGGGAATATACCTAGGAGTAGAATTCATGGGTCATAGGTTAAACAACTGTTAGATTTTAATAGATAACAACTACTCGTTTTCCAAAGTTTTTTAACCAGTTCACAGTGTATGATAGTTCCAGTTGCTCCACATCCTCTGCAATAGTATTTTAATTCTTCAGTGTAGTTTTGATTTTCATTTCCTTAATGACTGATAATTTGACTTTCTTTACATATGCTTATTGGACATTTAATATTTTTGGATAATTGGTAAATTATTTTATTAGTTTATTAATTGGGCATTTTGTATTTTTCTTATGACCTGTAGGAGTTCTTTATATATTTATTATACATCATATATTTTTTATTTGCCAAGCTTTATTGAGATATGATTGACATGTAATATTGTATAGGTCGAAGGTATACAACATATGATTTGCTACACATATATACTGTAAAATAATTACCACAGTAACATAGTTAACAAACTGCATTTTTATTATTTTGGTTAACACAAGGTCCTACTGACTTCTGACAAGGAATACATTTCTCTTTATCCTCCAATGACAAGTTGTCCAGGTATCAACAGAAACAGAAGCATGAGAAAGTGAGGGAGATGGCTGATGATAGCCCATACTTCTAATGCCCATGGATTATCTGTTCTGTGGCTAGGTAAAAGGATTTGTAGCACCAGGGCTCTCTGATTAGCACTGCAGCCAAAAGACAGTACCATCTGACACTGTGCAAAAGTGCTCCATCTGTCCAAGGTTCCGGTGGGCATTGAGTGGGAGAGAAAGCAGAGGAAGTGATCCCTGATGTAAGTAATGGCTGAGCGATCTGGCCATCATCCCTGAACTATGGGGCTGCTGCTACAGAGCTAGCCTGATGGATTGATTTCAAAATTTGCTTTGCACAAGCCATTCCCAAGCCACAGGAGCTCATTTTCAAAGACATATTTAAGGACAGTAGTGAGCAAAAGAGGACAAGAAAGGGAGACCCTAAAGGCCCAGAGAAAATTAGAAATAATCACACTTTCCAAACAGTTCAAAATAAGCATCACCATCAACCTCCAAGAAAAGAAATGCTGGGGCTGCAGATGCCAATCCAGACCCTCCTTATAGCCTGAGGATGCTCTGGCTTCCACGGGGAAATGGATAGAATTGCCCTGCAACGTGCGCCCCGATCAATATTTCATTATCAATCTTGTTATTGTTTACAGGAATTTCTATTTCAGACTCCTAACAGCTGTCAGTAAATCTTGCTGATCAGTGCAACCTTCTAAATAAAGGCAATTTTTCTCCAATCATCTTTCTCAGATTTGGTAAAATGGGCAGCAATTCATGTACCTTCTCAAGTTCTCAGCCTATAAGTAAGCAACCTTCTTTCGATGGTCACAGATCACACTACCTTTAAGCTTTTCGCATATAGTCCTTGAAATCTGAAGTTTGAACACTGCCCCAGAAGCCCACCATTACACAGAAGAGTTAAATGGTACCTGGTATATCAGGTTGTCAAGAAATCAAAAAGTAGGAAGGGATATTTCAGGTCACCTGATGTATTTGTTAGATTCATCTATTCGTTAAGTGATTTGACAAATACTTACTGAACTGGGCACTGTGCCTGACACCAGGGATTCAGGAGCAGATAGAAGAGAAAATATATGTGGGTGATATTGAAAAAAGAAATGGAGTCAGGATACAGGTAGTAATGAGATATTCAATGGAGGGATACTTCAATCAGGAAATAACTTTCTCAAAAGAGACCACAATTAGGAGTTCCCGTCATGGTGCAGTGGTTAACGAATCTGACTAGGAACCATGAGGTTGCAGGTTCGATCCCTGGCCTTGCTCAGTCGGTTATGGATCTGGCGTTGCCGTGAGCTGTGGTGTAGGTTGCAGATGGGGCTCGGATCCCACGTTGCTCCGCCTGTGGCGTAGGCCTGCAGCTGTAGCTCCTCTTAGACCCCTAGCCTGGGAACCTCCATATGCCGCAGGTGCGGCCCTAGATAAGGCAAAAAGACAAAAAAAAAAGAGAGACCACAATTAATTTCATGGAATATAAACAATTGAATCAATCATGGGGAAAAAAAAGAAAAATAGGGAACTATTACAAATAGAGGGAAATACAAACCCAGAAGCTCAAAGTCAAGAAAGAGCTTGATTTTCTAAAAGACGAGAGTCAATGTGGCTCTAAATATCTATTCCATGAAAAACCTGGATTCTATTCATAACAGAAAAAGGAAAAAATATATTTTTTACCAAGAAATGCATTAAGAACTAAGGATATTTGCAGCAAAAGGCTTATAGCTCTGAGGAAAGGAGCTGCTATTCCAAACATTTTTAGGGCCCTGATTCATAGGAGTGAGATGGTTAAAGTAACCTGGGCGCTCTGGAAACAGCTGCCTTTCCTGATGATCTCCTTGCAACAACATGGAAAGTCCTGACAAAGTGCTGGACACCACAGAGGTAGGTGGGTGCATTTTAAAAATTCTGCACTAATCAGGGAAATATATTAATGCATCTTCTCATTACTCACTCCAGAAATACTGACTAGATATCTACCATGGTCCAGAGCCTGTTAACTCGTGAGAATAGAGTGATGAATAAAAATGGTCAGGGCCACATGGAACTCATTTCAGTTAAGTCTTTCTAAACCACACAATGGATATTTTTGGGGAAAAAAAAAAACTCTTCAATTTGTGGATATTCCTAGAGTTCTTGGAATATAGAAAAGGCCTAAATAATGGGAATCTGTGATTACTCAGGTTATTACCCACTGGAACATCGGTTGGGAGAGAATTCTGGCAAGACCAAGTCCACATATCAGAGAAAAACTTCACGGTTGGAAATGCTTCTGCTGATTGGTTTCCAACACCAACATTTGGCACTCAGTTTTCTAACACAGAAAAATAAGGCCAATGCATTTACATGAGCAAACCTGAATGGAATGAGTCAAAGGGATATGGTACCTTTCACTTGTCAAAACTCAGAGAACCGATCTCTGGACCACCAAGTCCTGCTGCTTTAGGATTCTTCATCATAAATTAAACCCAGGTTGGGTATTTTTGTGAGAATTTTTCAGGAAAGGAAATTCAGGGACAAAATGATATGTTGATGGGCAGGAAATAGAAGAAAGGGAAAAGGAAAATATGCACCCCCCCAACAAATTTTTATTTACTGTTGAATGAAAGCCATTTTTTTAACAAAATGCACAAAATTGGCATCGTAAATATGTAGTTAAGGTGGTTATGGTGGTTTGTAATATGTTTGACATTTTTGTGTTGCTTGTTTGTTTTTCATTATGTTTTCACAAATGGCAGGAGTCAAAGCTGTTTGTCCTTCTGGATGGTTCTATATTAGAGTTAATCAGAAATGGATCTGTCTTTTCCTTGATTTTGACATTCACGGGAATAAGAATTATCTTGTTTTCACTCTTGAATCATTTGTGCTTAGCGTCATACTGGCATATAATGAAAAATATCTGGCTGTTGCATGAACGGATGGATGTTCATCGGTGCTATAGAATGCACATGGTGACCCAAGCTCCAAAATTTATGGGTTACTGATATATATATCTGGCTTCTAGGGAGGTTTTGTACCTTGTACTGTTGCTTTCAATTTTCAGAAAGTTCTTCAAAGCTTCTTACTAAGAAGTAAAAATGAAACTCAGAAAGAGAGATAGGAGCTTAAATCACATGTTCTTTCAGGCCATGCTGTATTTTTAAGTCCTATACTTCTTTTTCAAAGCACCAAACATATTTTTAATTGATTTTTTTTCTAGTTTTAATGCGATATAATTAACATACCATTGTATAAGTAAAAGAGGTGCAAGATAATGATTTAATATGCATATATATTGCAAAAGGATTACCATAGTAAGTTTAATTAACATCCTTCCCCCCCAATATAGTTACCTTTTCTTTTTCTTGAGTTGAGCGCCAAGAATGTTTCAGCTTCCTAGAAGTATGAAGGGGACAGAAGGAAATGCAAAGCAACATAGGACTTTCTAAAGGAAACTGGTCTTCGATGTGCACACTGTTTCAATTTTCTGATTAGCAAATTCTAAACACTGCCTGAAAAAGCAGATCAGAACTAAGCCTAACTCTGACCAGCAGCCTGGTCAATGTAGTTGTTGAATTAGACACCATTGCCACTATGCACGGAATCTTTTGAAAGGGAGTTAGAGTAAGCGAAGCCTGTAATTGCCCAGCTTTACAAAGAGGGAATTTCATTTGAAACATGTATGGCTTCCTGTGTGTCAGCGATTTATTCCTTTTGTTTTCGACCATCCAGCAAATCAAAAGAATTAAGGGGATTAAAAGCAGAAAGAACTCAGTGACTTCATACCTCAAAACAAGGGCAGTGCTGAATGAAATCATTTCTGGGAAGTGACTACATAATATGGAACTATGAGAGGCAGCTCCAGGGGAAGAAACACCTCAAGTTTGTCTCCTCCACCTGCTCTTAACCAACACACAATTTCAGACCAAATCCATTTCAGATAAAAGCCTAGAAGAGATGCAAATCAAATCCACGTAGGTTTTAAAATATGTAGATTCTTACTGCTGCAGAAGGCTTTGAGAGTTGCATTCCTGGCAAGCAAGAGGCTTTGTAGGACAGTTTTGGTAAGCATTTTCCAATATGAATCAAGAGCCTCAAATCTCCTTCAATTCATTAATTCCTATTCTGGAAAGTAATATTCAAGAATTATCTCATTATATAGCTATAAATCTTACGTACATGAATGTTTATCAAAGCTTGTGCATAGTACCAATCAGAAAGTAATCTGGGCATTGTGCGGTGGCTCAGCAAGTTAGGATCCTGCACTGTCATTGCTGTGGCACAGGTTTGGTCCCTGACCTAGGAACTTCTATAAGCTGTGGGCATAGCCAAAAAAATTTTTTTTTTAAAAAGAAAATGATGTGAATATCCTCCACTTTTGGAAATATCTAGAAAGTTTGTTGAAATATTATATAGGCTTCAAAATTAGTTTTGTATAAAATTAGGTAATGTGAAGAGAACCATGCACAGTAGAAAAGTATATGTGAAATTCAGGATGGACTAGTAAACTTTGAATTGTTCATTAAATCATAAGGATACTGGACTTCTTGTAATGGAAAACTTTAGGTACCTTAATAGGAAATAGTCATTTGAGTGGCTTACTGAATGCTAATTTATTAATGTTAAAATCAGAGTAATAATACCACTTATATCTGGAATCTAAATATATGGCACAAATGAACCTTTCCGCAGAAAAGAAACTCATGGACTTGGAGAACAGACTTGTGGTTTCCAAGGGAGAAGGGGAAGGAGCGGGATGGACTTGGAGTTTGGGGTTAATAGATGCAAACTATTGTATTTGGAATGGATGAGCAATAAGAGCCTACTGTATAGCACTGTGAACTATATTTAGTCACTTGTGATGGAGCATGATGGAGGATAATGTGAGAAAAAGAATGTATATATGTATGTGTGACTGGATCACTTTGCTGTACAGTTGAAAATTGACAGAGCACTGTAAACCAGCTACAATGGAAAAAAATAAAAATCATTTAAAAAATCAAAGTTATTGAAATCATAAGTTAATTGAGAATTGTTCTTTGTCCTAATGTGTGACCAGGGAATGTTCAAAGGAGTAAAACCTTTAATATTGGGCATGGGCAAAGTCAAATACATGACATGAATTTTAGGCTATTTCCCACTGTCTGTGTATGTCTGTGTCTTTCTGTCTATGTACTTTATCTGAATGTGTAAAATAAAATAAAACAGATTTGATAACAAAATTTTAAAAGTCTATAAAATCTGAAGCTGTGATATTTCTTTCTGTTTTATGCTAATTTGTAAACATGAGAAGCTCAGGTAGTGAACTAATAGGGCATGATGTAAATCACCAGAGAACTCGATTATTCTACTTTCTGGAATATGTTGGGATATAATATTTGCATTTGTTTAAGTCTCAGTTTCCCACTAGAAAAAATAATGGCTCATAATACCTGTACTTTATAACTCTTTAGTTTATCACGGAGATCCAAGGAGATAATATGCAGAAGAAACTCATAAACTTAGTAATTCTAAGGCTGCATTAAAAAAAATCCTGCTTGACATTCAAGTGCCAGAAATAACGAGTTTTTTAAACATAACCATAATACCAGTGCTCAATCAAAAAAAGATTCTTTATATCAACACTACAAATTTGTAGTGTTCAATTCTATCGATTGTTCTACCACTTTCCTTGCTTGCTTTTTAAGTCAATGTCTTAAATAATGTCTACATATTATATTTGATTGATATAACTACAGTTTCTTTTTCCTTTTTTTGAGGTTTTATTGAAGTATAGTTGATTTACAACATTGTGATAATTTCTACTGTGCAACAAAGTGATTCAGTTACACACGTACACACATCCGTTCTCTTTAAGATTCTTTTCCCATATGTATTGTCACAGAATATTGTGTAGACTTCTCTGTTCTCTAAAGCAAGTCCCCATTTCTTTTAATCTATTAGAGCTTCCTCACTCAGTTTCTTTCTCTTTCTCTCTTATTTTTTTGGGGAAAATAAGTTCTTTTTTTCCGTCATGTTTCTCATTTTCTGCATCGGATCTGTAATTTAGCATGCCCTTCTTTCTCTGTCAATATTGGGCCTCCATGGAGATTTGATCAGAGTCATGTTTAATTTTTTTTATCTCTAGAAATACTTAGTCATTTCAAGAGTCAAACAATATCTTGTGTTTCTCAATGTTAAGCTTTAGAAGTTGTTATCAATTCAGTTCATTCATTTTTAAGTTCCTCATTAGCCTTTCACCCATTATTTTTAGTAACCATGGGAGATCATTGCCTAGGTGTCTTTTTGCATTAAGAGGTGACTAAATGGTGATATTCTGTTATTCCACCTGTGCTTATGAACTGTGGGATTCTTCTATAAAGAACTTTCATGCTTCCATTATTAAATTATTTTGAAACAGAATAGTGTGGGAAAGGCAGGATAGATGCTTGATTTCACCCTCCTACCTTTCTTTTTTTCTACCAGTTTTCAGAATGCTTTTATGCCTTGACGGTTCCATAAAATGATTAGTGAGATTTATTTTTGTGTCATTGTGAACTTAAATATGACGATTTAGAATTTTTATAACCAAAATTTTCTGATGCTCTAATGTTCATTCTTTTTTTAGTGGGATCCTTGTCACACTGGTGCTCGTGACCCTTTTGGGCATAATCCCAGTAGGCATTGATAGTTTTCTTGTTTTCTAGGAAATTGTGCTCATTGCAGCACTATTCACAATAGCCAGGACCTGAAAATAACCTAAATATCTATTGACAGATGAATGGATTAAGATGTGGTACCTGTACACAATGGACTAAGTCATCAAAAATAACAAAATAATGCCATTTGCAGCAACATGGAAGAAACTAGAGATTCTCATACTAAGTAAGTCAGAAAGAGAAAGACAAATACCATATGATATCATTAATAGGTTGAATCTAAAATAGGGCACAGTTGAACCTACCTACAAAATAGAAAGAGACTCACAGTTGTAGAGAACAGACTTGTGGTTGCCAAGGCAGGGGAGGGGAAGAGGGAGTGGGATGGACTCAGAATTTAGGGTTAGTAGATGCAAACTATTACATTTAGAATGGGTAAGCAATGGGATCCTACTGTACAGCATAAGGAACTATATCCAATCTCTTGTGATAGAACCTAATAGAAGATAATATGAGAAAAAAAGAGTATATGTGTGTGTGTGTGTGTATATATATATATATATATATATATATATATATATATATATATGATTGGGTCATTTTGCTGTCAGCAGAAATTGAAAGAACATTGTAAATCAACTATAATAATTTTTAAATAAAAAATAAAATAATGAAATGCTTCCTGAAAAACAAAGGAAGCCTGAGAAACAGTCACAGAGCAAGGGGAGCCAAGTAGTCTTGGCTAAGCATTAAGATAACAAAATAGTAAGTGGTATCCTGTACGGATTCCTGGAACACACAGAAAGAGGACATTGAGGAAACTGTTGTACTCCAAATATAAGAGTGAAGTTTAGTTGAGTAATGTACAGGCATATCTTGGAGATATTGCAAATTTGGTTCTAGACCACTACAGTAGAAGTAATACTGCAATAAATAGAATCACAAATCTTTTGGTTTCCCAGTATAAAAGTTATGTTTGCGCTATAGTGTAGTATGCTGTAGTCTATCAAGCGTGCAATAGCATTGTCTAAAAAAATTCAATGTGCAAACCTTAACCAAAAAATGCCTTATTGCTCACAAATGCTAAACATCATCTAAATCTTTAGTGACTAAACATTTTTTACATGAGTAACATAAAAGATCACTGATCACAGATCACTTTAGCAAATATAACAATAATGAAAAAGAATGGAAAAACAAAGCAGATGGACTTGCTTGAATCTGGTTTCCCACAGACTTTAAATTTATTAAAAAGACACCATATCTATTTAGCACGGTAAGCAAGGTATGCCTGGATAGATTAGTAGATAGATAGATAATGGATAAAGAGATAAATATACATATATTTGCTTATATCATAAATATAAATTATACCTATATTTATATAAAACTGAGGTCTAACTCATTATTTTATACACACAAAGCTAATTTTATATGTCAGTTTGGCTAGACCATGGTGCACAGTTCCTTGGTCCAACATCAGTGCAGATGTTGGTGTGAATTTACTTTCAAAGACGTGATCACCATCTAAGCCAGGAGACTTTGAATGAAACAGATTTCTCTTCATGATGTGCATGGACTCAGGGAATCAGTTGAAGGCCTTAAGAATAGATTGAGGTCCCCAAAGGGGAATGGCTTCTGCCTGCATCTGCCTTGAGAGTCAAGACTGAATCAACTCCTTCCTGAATTCCCAACTTCTCAGACTTCCCTGCAGATTCTGGACTTGCCATTCTCTGCTTTTGTGTGAGCTGGTTCTTTAAAATAAACTGATCTCTCTGTCTCCATCCATGTATCGATACTGTAGATAAATTATGATTCCTTTTTTTTTTTTCTAGCTTCTTACTACACTATTCTGTGAAGATATCATAGTTTATTTCACCACTTTCTAGAATAGCCATTTGAATATTTAAGTAGTTTTCAATCATTTGATATATCAAATTGCTGCAATTAATAGCCCTGTGTGTACTTTACTTCATGTTCTTGTCATTTTATTTTAGTAAGATTCCTATAAGTGAAATCCTGATTCTTGTGATTTTTCCTAGGTTTTTGCCAGGAATTTAAAAAATTGTAATGAGTGCTTCTCAGTCACCTCTATTTGGGCATAATTTATCCTTTCAGTCCTCCTCTGAATCTGAAACAAGAGTCATTTGGGTATTGCAAGTGTATTATTGTACACTTTAAGTGTTCGTATGCGAAAATGGAAGAATACAAAATCGGAAGTAAGTTGCATCCCAAAGGGCTGGATTAACACAGAGATGGGAAGGGAATGTTTTGAAATGAAAGGCATGTGTAGAAAGAAGCTATAAAAATGGGGTTTTAGTTCAGCTGGAGAATGACCTGTAGGTCTGTGAAGGGAAACTCCACCTCTTGGAAAGATGGACTGAAAAAAAGTTAAGCTGAAAGAGTTTTCAAACAAATACTCAAAAAACAATAAACAACATTTATCTCCTGCCTCCAATTAATATGTGGAAGTGAGAATAAACAAATTTGTCTGTGGCTAAAGTAGCTAAAATATAATTGGATTTTAGCTATCCTGTATTTTATGCTAATTTATTCAACAAGAAGATGATTTAACAAGGAATTGTGGAAGTGAGTGATATATCCCAGGATGTCCAAATGACTTCAGGATGCAGAGACAGAATGTGAATAACTTTTAAAAAATATTTTTAATTAGAAAAAATTTTTGGCCATGCCCATGGCCTGAAGTTCCAGGGCCAGGGATTGAGTCCCTGCCACAGCTGTGACTGGAGCCACAGCAGTGACAACACGGGATCCTTAACTTACTGAGCCATGACAGAACGCCAGAATGTAAAGAACTTGAGTCTTTGGGAAGTGGCATGGTTCAGAGAGCATGAGGGGAGACGAGGGGGAAAAAATGCATATACTCTGGCTTTTCTTGACCTTTGTATTGGCTGGATATTCATGAATAATTTACAGATAGCATTCAAGATAGTTTCTGAAATAAGCCTGTATAGAAAACATTGAAGTAAATCAGGATCATGTGAAAAGAAATGTCTTGCAGAATCAAATGAGGAGTTAAAATGTCACCAAGCTATGTCATAAGGACCAGGTCTTCTTTTGTTCATTTTTATTCTCAGTGCCTGAGACATAGTAGGGGTTCAGTGAAAATGAGTCAGGCAAATGAATAAATAAATGAATTAAAATAAAACACCTTTGCTAGTAGCCTATATTTCCTTATGAGAGCCTGATCATTTGGTTACTTTTTACCAAGTGATTCTTAGACTTGGCACACATTAGAATCTCCTAGGACATTCCACGGATGAATATTCACCCCTACCTCAATCTTCTTCCTAGGACCTAAGTGTTCCAGGATGAATCCATTGGCCTCACCAAACTCAGACTGGCTGACTTTTACTTCATGAGGGCCACCACCCTGCGTCTTTTGGTGTTTTTCAGTCCCAACATTGGAAATAATTTGAGGCAATGTTTCCTCCTCTTCAGCTGCCACCTTCTTTTCCAGTCGCTTTCAAAAACAAACACAAAAAGTCCTTTAGCCTTGGGGGTTTATTTGTTCATTAGTATAGGGAATTGAAGAAACAAATTGACATACTCAGGCTGATTAATGTTGTTCAGCTTCTTAGGGATTCTACCATCTTGGTTCCTGCACTCTTTTTATTTCCTTTCTCAGATGATACCTGCTATGGACTCAATGATTGTTCCCCACAAATGGCCTATGTTGAAATCCTAAAATCCATTGTGATGGCATTTGGAGATGGAGACTTCAGAAGGTAATTAAGGTTAGATTAGGTTATGAGTGTGGGACCCTTGTGTTGGGATTAATGCCCTGATAAAAAGAGAGATTTCTCCCTTAGTCACATGAAAATACACCAAGAAGGTAACTTGGAGTTCCAGATGTGGCTCAGTGAAAACGAACCTGACTAGTAACCATGAGGATCCTGGTTCAATCTCTGTTCTTGCTTAGTGGGTTAAGGATTCAACATTGCCGTGAGCTGTGGTGTAGGTTGTAGATGAGGCTCGGATCCCTGACCATTCTGACATGCTGATGTTAGATGTTCCAGCCTCCATGCAAAAATACATTTCTGTTTTTTAAGCTTCCCTGTCTATGGTATTTTCTTATAGCAGCTTACCTGAACAAGCCAACATCTCAATATTCCACGGCTGCCAAAGACCTTCAAATCACAGAATGGCTTTCACCAAACCTTTCTTTTTGAGACCCTGCTTTTTCCCCTACAACCTGGAGTCCAGCTCATGTAGAATAACTCCTTTGATAAAATCTCCTCTTTCCAGTACAGAAGAGAAATGAGGATGAAATAGCAGTTGGGCTCCATCATTCACTTACAGTTGGCTTGAACATGCACTCTACATTTGTGGAGACCTTCAGGCTGAATGACCCCCATCTCCTAAATGCTCACCCACTATCCCATCTCTCTAGAAGTGAATGTTTTATGTCATTTCAAAAGCACATCTGACAAGCTAAAATTAGCAATAAAACTCTCTTCAATTACTGGCTTAAAAATAGTGCCTGAGCTTCCCTTACTCTGTTATAACAGTCGTTTTAATGTGCTAAGCAGATTTCACACATTAAAGTCAAAGGAGCACACACTAAGTAGAAGTAGGTGGTTCATTCATGAATTCATCACCTCCTGCTTCCATACACTTTTAGCATTCCTGGTAGGTTTCTGGCTGCCCTTTCCCTTCCAACTTTGCCTCTTCTGCCTCATTCTTACTTGCACTTTAATGCTTGCTCCAGACTCACTACTTTTCCCAATCTCTGCCATTTCCTTAGACACTGTATCCAAGTCCATGCTTTCATGACCATTTACATACCAGTGAGAGTCAGCTGTACCTCCTCAAGACTGTACTGCTCCCAAAATTTCTAACCTGTGACCACAAGTATTTAAGTGCTTCCTGAGCTGAAAAGAATGAGCAGAAAATATACACCCACTAAGCATAATTCTGCTCGAGTATTCGTTGTCTTGGTGAATGGGAGCACCTCCTTTGCATGTCAGAAATCTAGGAGACATCCTTGTAAATTTATAGTCCTTTTTTCCCATCCATATCCCATGTACCATAAAATTCTGCCAGTTTTGTCTCCTAAATATTTCTTAAATCCATTCATTTTTCTCCATCTTTTTAAAATTTAAACATTTTTTCCAGCATCCTACACTAAGCTACAGTTTTCCCACTTGAACGATGGCAATACCCCTTGCTGTTTCATCTATGAACCTTCCACTCTCTTCTCCATTCACCCTCTGCACTGTAGTCAAAGGAACTTTTTAAGCACAGATTGTTTTATGCCCCGCTTCTCAACTCCATTTTAAAAATAAAACTTGAGGAGTTCCCATTGTGGCACAGTGGAAACGAATCCATTTTAAAAATAAAACTTGAGGAGTTCCCATTGTGGCACAGTGGAAACGAATCCGACTAGGAACCATGAGGTTGTGGGTTCAATCCCTGGCCTTGCTCAGTGGGTTAAGGATATGGCCTTACTGTGGACTGTGCTATAGGTTTCACATGCGGCTCAGCTCTGATGTTGCTGTGGCAGTGACATAGGTGGGAAGCTGTAGTTCTGGTTCGACCCCAAGCCTGGGGACCTCTAAAAAGCCCAAAAAAATAAAAATAAAATAAAACTTCTAAGATTTCTCTTTTTGCTTTTAAGATAAAGACCAAGGCATATGCTGACCCCTATCTTTTTTTCCAGTTCCCTTCATTATCCTTCCTCATCTCTGTACACTTGTCATTATATTTTTATTTATTTGTTTGTAGGGTTATCGCATATATTTACTTTTTGGCCATCCTCCTTCCAATCACAGGACCATCGCACATGGTATTCCCTTTTATGTGAAAATTCCTTTTCTGTTCTCGTGACCTATTAAAATTTTTCCTACTGCCTTGCTTCTTGTATATGGTAAAGTAAGTAATTTAATGTAACTCACAATTTTGTGTATACATGAGCAACAGTGATCATTGTAGCACTTTTTTATATGGTGAAAAATTTAAAACATAAATATGCTCTAATATTGGCACAACTAGGGAAGTTATGGTATAAACATTGGAATATTATACATCTATTTATAACATACTTTAAAAATTTCCACAAACTTATAATATGCTTATAAAATTAAATTGAGTAATAAAAATACACAATTATATGGAATGAATTAAAAGAAAAATCCTGATTCTCTTAAAATCAAACAAATATGCATTTGTTTATGTTTTAGGACATTTATACAGATAGAAAAAAGCCAACATGTATATTTACAAATACATAAACAGTAATGTCATGGAGATAAAATCATAGTTGGTCATAGCTGATTTTTATTTTCCTATTTTCACAGTCTATGTAAACATTGACCTTTGAAGCTATTTTATGGAATGTAAAATTTCAAGTAACTTTTAAATAGGTTTTAAGATATCAGTGGCAGAAGCGTTGGGCAGGTAAACAATGGTAAGATAATATCCAACTTCTCTTTTTTTTTTTCCCAGCCACACCTGCAGCATATTGAAGTTGCTGGCTCAGAGGCTGAATTGGGGCTGCAGCTGGAGCCTACACCACAGCCACGGCAACACTGGATCAGAGCCACATTTGAACAAACAATGCCCCAGCTTGTGACAACGCTGGCTCCTTAACTCACTGAGCCAGTCCAAGGGTCAAACCTGTATCCTCACAGAGACAATGTAATGTCCTTACCCTGCTGAGCCATGATGGGAACTCCATGTCCAAATTCTTTACATAGCTGTAAAATCATTTCAGACTTCATCTCGTGGGCTGGGCAAGTGTGACTGTTGTGTCATGGATGGATGTTATGACCTTGATCGCCATCCCTGCCCATTCTTACAGTGACAGCAGGGAACCTTTTTTGGAGCATCCTGAGTATATAAAAAATGATGGCCATTTTAAATAAGAGAAATAAAAGGAAAAGTGAAGGCTACAAATTGAGTCTTTTCTCCTTTGGGCCAAAATCAGTGTTTTCTTTTCTTAGCTCTATGATATGCAATAAACCTTGACCCTATAAGAGAAAAAAATCCATCCTTCGAGACTAGATTTTAAAGAGCATGGTATGCTTTAAGTCTGCCAATATGTGGATAGGCTTTGTAATATTAGAGTAAAAGAGGGCGAGAGAGAGAGGATGGGAGTGAGCAAGAGAGAGAATGTAAACCTCCCTTTTATCCTCACTCCAACTTATGACCAAACTGAATCATAAAGGCTTTGCAAAACCATGCAAACATTTGAAGAAACAATAGCACAACAGTGGTTTAAAAAAAGTCCAGATATATAATAAGCATCTGTCAGGGAATTAGCCAAAGTGAATCCTTAGCAGGAACAACTGAATAACCCATTTTCACAGCCAGAGAAACAGGGGTCTGAATTTGGGCCCTTCTACTTCCCTGTGTGAGTTTGGACAAGTTATTTAAATGTACTTCTCTATGTCTCAGTTTCTGTATCACACTTCTCTCTCCCTCTGTCTCCCTCTCTCTCTCTCTCTCTCTCTCTCTCTCTCTCTCTCTCTCTCTCTCTCTATATATATATATATATGGCTATATGCAACATACCAATAGACAATGTTTAAGTCCAGTCATTTTTAACACAGGATTTAATGCTTAGGACTGGGTTTTGCTATAGTCCTCATCAGATGTTATAACTTCAAACCCATGAACATCAATAATTACCAAGAGCTCTATTGGGCTTATGAGAAAGTTTGGGTCTCTAAGTTTACAGAAAGTTCTCTGAAGGATATGTAGTTGACCAAGTCTTCTAGTTGTTGAAAAACCCTCTTTAAGTTAAGCTAGACAATCAAGGAAACCTGATGGCTCTCCTTATTCCCTATACCTTTTTTTAAATCACCATCCATCCTTCCTAGAATGCATTTAAATGAAGGGCTATTTGCATCACGGCCACTGCTTACTTTGAGAAATGATAAGGAGCATTCTAACGGAATGCTTTTTGTAAATAGTATATTGAGAACCATCTATCTACGTCAACCCATGGTATTCTCTGCATTTCCCTGTGGTCCTAGCACCAGGAGTTCTCATACTTCTCTTGATCAATGAGTTTGTTTTTATGTTGTAGACATCTTGAAATATGTAGTTCCTGGTCTTTCCCTCTTCCCTTGCTATTACAAAACACAGCAGAATACTTCTAGAAAAAGTAGCAGACGTTGGCAACACATGTTCTGCATTTACCTCTATCTTGAGCTCGCCTAATGTTTTCTTTTGTTTTAACTTCTCCCTTTTTGTATGGCATCTTAAAGCAGTTTGAAGAAATAGAGTAAAGAAGGCAGAAAGGAAGATAGGGCAGAAATAAGAATGGAAGAAAACAAAAGGAAAACATAAATAAATGGTTTATTTCACTTATGTTTGTGGCAGAGCTTCAGTGAAAAAATTTTATTGTAACAAATAGAGAATTAGAAAACAGTTTTTCAAGAAAGGCATAAAATAAATATATGTGGAATATATGGGTCATCCCTTTGAAAATGGATTCCCAGCAAGGTTATTAGTCTCTCCTAAGTAAGTTAATAAACACTAAAACTAGAGCTTGGACTTTTCAATAGTTAACTGTTAACACAGTTCAGGATCAGCAAAAGCAAATCTTAGTATCATTGTCTGTTGTAGTAACATTTCTTGTGAGCATCCCATTATTTTCTTCAACCTAAAGCAAGTATGGAGGACAAGGACTTAGGTATCTGTGACTGTCCACAGGGTCTTTTGCCAGTGTTAAAGCCTGTGAAGGTTCTGATGCTCCAACAGAGAGGAAAAAGCCAGCACACAAGCAGGCAAATAAAAGATACTAGATCAAAAAGATATGTTTAAAGACAGTACATACACCAGCCCCAGGGTATTTCAAATATTTATAATTATATACATATTTAATCTCTAAGAGTTCTTGAGATGCTATGTTCAGAATGTGATGCTGACATACCCAGCTCAGTGCTGATACTATCAAAGTCATTGAAGAAACATAGACGGTGAGAGATGAAGGGAATATATGAAAAAGACAAAAAAATCAAAACTCCTAAGGCAGTCTACATGGCTAGATTCATGGAATGACAGAACTAAAGGGGACCTTGGAAATCCCATCCCTGTGCTTCACAAAGAGAACACTAAGACATACGTTGATTTCCCAGCATGTCCATATTACTTAGAACTAGATATCTTCCAGTGGGGGGGGGGAAGCTCGATTCTTTCAAATGAGGTGAATAATCAATAGCTTGACAAAATCATAGAATATTAACTCAGATGACACAGAACAATCACAACATGGGCTGGAGTAGCATATACCTTTATAGTTTGAAGGGAAAATACTAGTTACATAAATTAATAATGTCAGCTATCAATCAGTACATAATTATTATGGATTCATCTTTGCCCCATACTGGAAGGAAAGAGGAGGAAAGCAGAAGCAGCATTTCTTAAGGATGCTACCCTAGGCTTTAGCAAACTTTTAATTGGAAAAGTAAGAGAAAATCATTGAAAAATATAACAAATGATTGATGATTTCCAATAATGTGTAAATTCTATGGACTATATATATAGCACTCATGGTCATGATACAGTGCATCTAGTCCAACCCTGATTTACTGAAGGCATGTATCTCCTCTAAAAAGCCCAAGTGATTATCCAGAATCTGCTTAATTTGTTGTTTGACAACCTGTTTTTCCCAATGCAGCCCGTTCCACTTAAGGACATTCTGAACTGTAAATCATCCACTTTATATTGATCCCAGACTTCCCTACATTTCGCGTGTATATGGTCCCATAGAAAAAATTCGTTACTTCTATGTGGCAGCCTTTTGGATATTTTAAGATACTCATCTTGGCTTTCTTCCATTCTAACCATGAATTTCTTTACTCATTCCTAGTATAACATGGTTCTAGGTTCCACCCCTGCCTGAATGTTTCCCAGAATCCAACCTAACACTCCAGGTGTGGTCTCATCGGCTCAAAATGGAAAGGGATGATTGCCTCTTGTTCTGAAAAGTTGATTCTATTTCTGTTCTTGTTGCCCAAGATTACATTAGTATTTTGGCAAGGACATCACACAGTCGACTTATGTTGATCTCAAAATCAATTAAAACTCCTGTGTCTTTTTTACATGTGTTATTGATAAATATTCCCAATTATTCATGTGTGCCATTGCTGGTGGGCTTTTATTTTTAAATTTACATTTGTGCCTGTTAAATTTCATCATGTTATATTCAGTCTATTGTTGAAGCTCATGGAACATTTTTTTGGGGTCCCTTTTTGACACTCCTTCCTGGCTCTATGTCACGCACAGGTTGATTTAGCCACATTTATCCTCATCTAGGATATGGACAAAAATGTTGACTTAGGGGTAGGCCAAAAGTTATGATTAGAGAATGATGCTTTTTAAAGTAGAAATTATGCATTTGTTGTTAGTCTTGGGGACTTTTCATAGTAAAGGTAGACTTGGACATGAAGTACCCTGAGATTGGACAGTAGTGACTGAAAAAGAAAAGTTGCCTGGAATTTGACAATAATATTGGATACAAGCAGAGCTATGTCATGAAACAGATATAAGCGTTTACTTAAGAGACGATCCCCCAGTGTAACCCCCAATGGTACCTTATCATAGGGGTCAGTTTTAGTTGGTGGGGAATGGCCAATGCCAAGAAGTATAAGGATATATAGTTCAGTATATTAAAGTTACTAGAAAACTCCAGTTGTTAATGGAGACTAGTTCAAATAAAGAGCAAGCCTGAAAAGAAAGACATAAAGTCGACATGGGGAGTGCTATAGTGTCTACACAACACTCAGGACCACTCTCTGTGAAACAGCCCCTGAATCTAGAAGGCAGCACATTACTAATGGTGGATGTGGCTGAATACACCGCTTGTCCCTAAGGATGAAGGTACATTTGGACCTCAAGTCTGGACCTACATTAGATCCAGATGTGAATAGCTGGTGGTGCAGCCATCAAAAAGAGAGCCCAATCAGGAAGAAATCCTCTGAGCTTAACTAATATGTGAGCCCACATTCGCTATAAATTTTAGTAGTGTTGATAGTATAATAATGTAGTTAGTGGTATAAACGCATTAAATACTGTCTTAATTTGGGCTACTATAACAAAATTTATGGCCTGAGAGGCTTATGAACAACACAGATTTATTTCTCATGGTTCTGGATACAATTGAGAGCAGGGTGTCAGTGTGGTCAGGTTGTGGTGAGAGCCCTCTTCCTTTTTTTTTTTTTAATGATTTTTATTTTTTCCATTAGAGTTGGTTTACAGTGTTCTGTCAGTTTTCTATTGTATAGCAAAGTGACCCAGTCTCTCTCTCTCTCTCTCTCTCTCTCTATCTCTCACATGCACACACAAACACACACACACACATTCTTTTTCTTACATTATCCTCCAGCATGTTCCATCACAAGTGACTAGAAATACTTCCCAGTGCTATACAGCAGGATCTCATTGCTTATCCACTCCAGATGCAATAGTTTGCATCTATGAACCACAAATTCCCAATCTATCCCACTCCCTCCCCCTCCCCCTTGGCAAGCACAAGTCTGTTCTCCAAGTCTATGAGTTTCTTTTCTGTGGAAGGTTCATTTGTGTGATAGATTAGATTCCAGATATAAGTAATATCATATGGTATTTGACTTTCTCTTTCTCACATTTCACTTATATGAAAGTCTCTGGTTCCATCCATGTTGCTGCAAATGGCATTATTTTGTTCTTTTTTATGGCTGAGTAGTACCACATCTTCTTAATCCATTCATCTGTTGATGGGCATTTAAGTTGTTTCACTGTTGTGAACAGTGTTTCAGTGAACATGCAGGTGCATTTATCTTTTTCAAGGAGTAAGTTTTGTCTGGATATGTGCTTAAGAGTGGGATTGCTGGGTCATATGGTAGTTCTATATTTAGCTATCTGAGGTACCTCCATACTGTTTTCCATAGTGGTTGTACCAATTTACATTCCCACCAACAGTGTGGGAGGGTACCCTTTTCTCCAAACCCTTTCCAGCATTTGCAATTTGTTGACTTGTTAGTGATGGCCATTCTGACGGTGTAAGGTGGTATCTCATAATAGTTTTGATTTGCATTTCTGTAATAATTAGTGATGTTGAGAGCCCTCTTCCTGATGGCAGACTGCCAACATTTTATTTTACCATCATGGGGTAGAAAGAGAGACAGCTAACAGTCTGGTCTCTTTTATAAGTGTACAAATCCCATTCATGAAGGCTCCCCCCTCATGATCTAGTCACATCCCAAAGGATCCACCTCCAGATACTCTCACAGTAGAGATTAGATTTCAACACATGAATTTTTGGAGGATGGGGGCAAGCATTCAGTCCACAATAATAACTAACTAGTAAAACCCATGAATATTACCCTGAGATCAGCATAGCCCTGATCTACAAACTTAGCAGTTCCATTAAGGAAGGAAAATAGGGTGGCATGGAGTTGAATTTACCTTATTTATTTTATTGAAGTGTTATTGATTTTAAATACTGTGTTAATTTCTGGTATACAACATAGTGACACACACATATATTTTTTCTTTTCAGATTATTTTCTATTATAGAAGATTATAAGATATTTAATATAGTTCCCTGTGTTATATAGTAAATTCTTGGTGCTTATCCATTTTATGTGTAGTAGTTTATATCTATTAATCCTATACTCCTAATATATCGTCCCTTATCCCTTCCCCCTTCGGTAACTATAAGTTTGTTTTCTATGTCTTTGAGTCTTTTTTTGTTTTTTATATAGATTTATTTGTATTAATTTTTAGTCCATATGTATGAAATATCACGTGATATTTGTCTCTATCTGACTTACCTCAATATGAGTATCTCTGGGTCCATCCAAGTTGCTACTACCTTATT
Source organism: Catagonus wagneri (assembly GCA_004024745.2). Taxonomy (NCBI): domain Eukaryota; kingdom Metazoa; phylum Chordata; class Mammalia; order Artiodactyla; family Tayassuidae; genus Catagonus; species Catagonus wagneri. Next base: position 11,107,200 of record PVHT021183526.1, on the reverse strand, counting down.
TATTTTTTAATGAATTTTGTGGCCTAAAATAAATAACTTAATCTTTCTGAACTTTATTTTTTTTCTATTTTCTAAATGGGTCTAAACTTATCAACTTTGTGTAATTTAGTAAAGATGAAAGTGACAAATAATAGTCATCTATCACATCATAGTCACTAAACTTATGCTAGTTCTTATCCAAAAAGTGGCAAAAAAATCAAATAAAAATAAAACTGTAGACCATTATACCAAACAAGACTGACTAAAAGAATGGATAAAAAATTATATGAATAAAGTGTATACTAAGTCCTCCTATAGCCAAAATGTTAACAATCATCAATATATAAACAGTAAACTTCTAAAAAAATGATATCTACTGAGTTGCTCATAGGCCTGCTTTTTGACAATACTTCATTAGCTATAATCATATGTTTAAAGAGGTATGGATAGATTTCTGAAAAATACCTGAATTTGGGCTTTTCACTCATCCACACTCACCCTCATTTCTTTATTCCAAATCAGTGAGGCTTGACGGCGTTTCACATCCCAAGTTTGCTTCCTTTATTTTGCACATTAAAGGCGGGGAGAATGTCACCACAGTGGCTGGCCATCCCAGAGAAGAAAGGAGGCAGTGACAAGGTGAAGAGGTCTTGGGAGGTTCCCCTATCATTTTTAATTTGCTTTTTTAGTATCCTGAGCTCTGTGTGATGAAAGATGAAGCTGTGTGGCCCGTCCCTCTTGCTGCCTTCCTGATGATGAATACCCTGCTATAGATTAATATTTAAAAGCACACCAGGGAGTCGCTGGTGAGATGAGACAAGGTTCGCCTCCTTCCTGTCCTGTGCCTCTCAGAATGCTGTTCAGAGCTCTGTTGTATAAGTAAAGAAAAAATAAGTAAAAAAGAAGGAACACATACTCTGGTATATTCAAATTAAGTTGGTGCCCAGGCATTGGCGATTTTCCTGCCGCCATGATTTCCTCCATGTCTTTCTATATAGATGGGGGAGCATGGCCACGCCCACTCCACTCCTGGCTCCACTCCCCCCTCCATTTTTTTGGCTACCAGCCATGTTCTACTGGTTTGAAAATGAATTTAAGAAACTCTATACCAATACCCCTGGTATTGCATTTTCAGCACTTGACACTTGTGCTGTTGCTTGATTTTCGTGCTACCGTTTTACAAAAATCACAGAAATTAGTGAAGATGTCCTGTTCCTTGTCATTTTGTGGTCTGTGCAAGTTGCCTTAATGCCTGGCCCGCCAGCCTGGATGAAGAAAGTGCCTTAAGTATTCTGCTGCCTTCGGTCCCAGAATCTTTCCTCCAGCCTGGAATTCCAATTTGTCAGTCAGGAGTTGCTGCCTGATAAAGTCATCTGAGAGTGGGAATTGTGACTGTTGGAAAGGGAAACATTCACTTGGGAATATGTCTGATAGAAATGGGCTTGGGTTTGGGGGAAAAAGGCAGCACAGAGCAGTCTGCATCCTTTTCAGGGCTGGAAGGATCTGGCTGGCTGCTTTCTGTGGTTTTAGGGAAGCACAACCAGCTAGAGGGGCACAGCTTAGGGCCCAGATGGGGCCATAGCACTACCTTCCTTTAGCTGGTCCCCTCTGCCATCCCTGTAAGTGACAACCACTGAAGAGAAACCATTAGCAGGCTTTCCTTCTGAGCTCGGGGGCGGCAGCAACTCTATTACTTATAGTTCCCATTCACTCCACACCAGTGCTCAGTGAGGCAGCCAAATGGAGCTTCCCACTTTGCTGTACCCACTCATTTGACTTATTAGTAAGATGGTAATTATGTTGGGGAGGGATGAAGGGCAATGAGGGGGAGGTGACAGAAGCAATTTGTCAGAGATGGGATGACAGCTCAGCACCTCTATAAGTGCCTAGGAGAGAGGGTGGCGAGGAGGAGGGGAGAAAGGTGGCTGGCCATGTGTAATCACAACTTAACATCTTGTGTGCCTTTTTAGAAACTTGCTTACAGGGAATGGTCTCTATAATCAGGCCATCCACCCACCCGTCCTCGTGAAACAATTATCCACAGCCAGGCCCAAAGGGAGCCTTTTAATAAGAAGCGTACTCTTCCTTATGGGTGGTTTTTTGGAGATAGTTATAGCTGACTATTCTTTTTAACAAGCTTAATGGAATCTCTTTCAAGAGGGTTAAAGTTAAGTTTATACTAAATATAGACAAGCTAGTGTGAAGTTTTGCCCCACTGGGAGGTGTTCACAACGGTAAACTCCTTCATGCAGTCATTCAACAACTATTTGTTGAGGGCATGCTATGTACTGGGCACAATTTTAGGTTCTGGGGACCTAGTAATGGACCAGACAGACATATCCAGATTGTTTACTTTCCTGCAGTGTTGACATTTTTGTAGGGGGGACAGGAAAAAATAAGTACAGCATCAGATAAATACTTTTAGAGAGTACGAAATGTGATTGTACTAAGAAAGGGAGCAATTTTGTTGGGGTGGTGACTAAGAATGGGGGAATTTTTGATTGAGTGCTGACTAAGAATGGAATTTTTGATTAAGTGGTGACTGAATGGTTCTATGAGTAGGTGGTGTTTTTTGCTAAGAACCAGTTAGACAGAAATCTGAGGGAAAATAGTATCACGGCCAGAAGGCAAATCGAAGTAGAGACCGTAAGTTAGAAGTGAACAGATGTTCTAAGGGCTAGCAACAAGACAAGCAGATTGGGCAAAAGTGGGACGGGTACAAGGGGCGGGCGGGGAGCCCATCCCAGACCATGACGTGTTATTTCAACTGGATTCCTAGACAATGGGAAACTATGGAAGGGTTTCCATCCAAAGGTTGCCAGGATCAGGTTCACAATTTCAAAATATCTCTTGAATTGCTGAGTAGAGAATCAGTCATATGGGAGTAAGGCAGAAACTCGGGAAAGTGGAGGTCCATGGTGCCAGACAACAGATTATCAAAATGTGGGCATTCAGAGGAAACAAGTGGATTATCAAGGATGCAGTGCCACAGCCACTAAGCAAGGGGGCACTGGAATGAAGCAACTATCCTGTGCACCTAGTTTATACTGTCTGTTGGCTGGGCAGCTAGTCAGTGGATTTTCCTTATTGACTGCTACACTCCTGGAGGTCAGGACCCTGACTTAACAGATGGAATTTCAGAGACTTAAAGTGACTTGGCTTTCATCCCACCTAACAGTAGCTAGTAGAAATAGAACTTGAACTCAGGAGTCACTGAAATGTGTGTTGTCCCCTTATAGTACGCTGCCTGTCACTTGGGGAGACGTTAATTCTTGTGTGTGTGTGTGTGTGTGTGTGTGTGTGTAGCAGGAATAGTAATTTAACATTACAATGACACTGTAGAATAGCACAGAGAAGAGGTAGTGGAAAGAAGACAGCAGGCTTCCTGTTCCTTCACCAGCCTTGGTTTTAATGTCAGAGCCCCAGCAACTTGGAGCCTCTCACCTAGCCTCTCAGTGGAGTGGGAGGCTCAAATCTTAGAGAATGGCTAATGGCATGCCTGGGGAGAGGCTGCGTGCCTGAGGAGCGTCCCCTAGCCACATATCTTTGGTCGTGAACACGCCCCCGGCCCTGCATAGGACCAAGTCCTTGCAAGCATCATAGGGGTGCTCCCTGGACAGATTCTCCATAGTAAAAGGACCTCATATATGTATTCTTAACTACAGTTAATTCTGTGCTGATCCAACCTAAATGTTAACCAGGGTGCTTCCTCAGACCTAAAAAACTAGAAAGATTGTCTTGAAATCTTGTCTATGTATTTTGTGGAAGTTCAAAGCCCATCTACTGCATTATTTAAAAAAAAATGTCCTGAAGGCTTATATTGGATCTTGTTTGCTTTTTTTTTCCTGTGATATCTTCAGTATTCTGGATTATTTCGGTAAACTCCATCCCTTCACTATTTTTACAAAAGAAGGTTAAACCCACCACAAAATATACAAGATTGCAGAAGACTTTACAAAGAGGCTGAAGGGAGAGTTTGGGGGAAGAGTAGCAAACATGGAGAGAAAATACTTCCCCAAGGAAAAGCAAGCAAAACAATGGCATATAACTCGGGCTTCTCGCCCCAAAGATTTCTCTGTTCTCTCTGATATGTGGAGTTTCTCTCTTTGTCCTCTGCTCCTAAAGACCCCTCTTCTTCCCTCACCCCCATCTCTCCACCTCTTCCTCTCTATTCTCAGCTCTTGCACACCCTTGTCAAGGTAATACATTTACTTATTCCTTATATCTTACCTAAAGTAGTACTGTTTGTGTCTCTGACATTGGCCACATCTGACATAGAGGACCTTGCAACACCTTTCAGCACTGTGTTTATTAACATACTGTTTTAGGAATTCCCACTGTAGCACAGTGTGTTAAGAACCCCACTGCAGAAGCTCAGGTCACTATAGAGGTTCTATTTGATTCCTGGCCAAGCACAGTACGTTAAAGGGGCCGGTGTTGCCACACCGCAGCTCAAATTCAGTTCTTGGCTTGGAAACTTCCATATGCACAGGGCATAGTTATTAAAAAAAAAAAAAAAAAGTTACTGTTTCAACCAAAGACCAACCAAAAGTTACTGTTTCAACCGAAGTGTGTGTTCCTGGTAGGAATTCAGGCATTCCTTGCTAAAGTACCTGTTGGACTTCAGTAGACTTGGGCTCTGGAGAAGTTGTTCCAACTACCCTCTCTATGTGCATCTCTTATATTTCTGCCCCCCCCCCCACCTGCTGTGGTCCAGCCAGAATCAATTATTTGTTGACAGGATTTGTGGACACTTCTGTAGCTTTGCATAGTCTGGTTCCAAAGCCTGGGAAGGTCAACATCCATTTTGTATGGATAAATTCTACCTAATTTTTTTTTTGTTGTCTTTTTGCCTTATGTAGGGCCGCACCCGTGGCATATGGAGGTTCCCAGACTAGGGGTCTAACAGGAGCTGTAGCCGCTGGCCTTCACCACAGCCACAGCAACGCGGGATCCGAGCCGCATCTGCAACCTACACCACAGCTCACGGCAACGCTGGATCCTTAACCCACTGAGCAAGGCCAGGGATTGAACCCGCAACCTCATGGTTCTTAGTTGGATTTGTTAACCACTGAGTCACGAAGGGAACTCCCTACCTAATTTTTACATCAGCTCTGCACAAATATCGGTATTCCTGTCACATCTATGTGAACTTCTACAATCGGCCTTGCCATTCATATCTTAACACTCTGCTCACTATCCCCTCACTCCCTTTAGTCTCAGATTAACTGAAGATGAAGGTGCTTTTGTCTCTGTATCCCCATCTCCACCCATCATATGTGGCTTATAAAATACATTAAGTACCTGCTGAATGAATGAAAGAATAAATGAGTGATCGGTCAATGAATGATGAATCCATTAACGATCAATGACATTATTAATGACATTGAATGAATCAATGAATGATCTTATTGATGACTATCCCTGTCACTGTCTCCTGTAGTAATAATGCTTCTATTTTAAAGAAAAGTACAAATGAAAACACAACTATAACATTCCCTTGTTTTTCTTTTCTGTTTCCTAAATTACCACAGCTTTGGCAGCAACTGGATCAGTTGGTTGCAAACACTATGATGTGTTTTGGCTCTTGAATCCTATACATGATGGCATATGAAAAAAAAAAGAAGTTATAATTTCAAGATGATAATTTGAATGGAAACAGATGGTATTTCAGTAGTGATGCACATAGATTCTTGCGTCTTGCAGGTCATGTTCCCCACCCCCTTCCCTTGGGAAAATGTTGCATTTGCCATATTTCTTTCCCCCCCTTCCTATTCCTACCCCTCTGGCCATATGTTTCATAATGAGGGCACTTAAAATATCATAGAGTTGGCCTATCCTCATGATATTTAAAATATGAGATGTGACAATATATTAAACATATTTAAAACACATGGGCTACATAGAAGGAGAAAAAAGGCAACAGAAAAAGCTCACACCATGTTATTTTGAGGGGAAGTTGGCAAGGAAGTAGGGGGCATGATGTAAGGGATTTAAGATAACAGAAATACTGGCTACTCTGGCATGACGCATGGGAGATGGTGCTTGGCGAATGTGTGATCCATGTTTTTGAGAAACAGACCATCGGTCTGAAAATGTACATTTGAATTTATAGAAGCAAAGATCCCGGGCCGCCCAGAGAATGTGACGGTCTGTTCTGTAGTCTGGAGAGCAGGAAACAGAAAGGTCACCCATCTGGTTCCCTGGGTGTGATGCTGCTGCTTTGCTGGGATCATCTGCCTCTGGGCCCATCGTGGAGGGGGGGCGGTTCTTGACTGGGTTGAGCTGTGTTGGCAGCAGGTGAAATATCAACCAGGAAGATGATAAATAATAAATGGACCCATTTTTCATATTTGGATGGAGGGAGATGTTAATGGAGTTAGGGAAAGTTTGGCTCCCTCGTTCCCAACAGCTAGGCTTTGCTTATTTCAAGACCGACCAGGCAATCTCCAAAGGCCTGGGATGGTATTTCTCTCTGCCAGAATGTGAGGAAATGCTGCCCATGTTGGAGGGGCTGCCTGCCTCAGTTCCTCTTAGAGGCTCAGCATTGATATGTCCAGCTGGCTTTTGAATTCCCAGTTGTCCTTAGGATGAGCTTGGCAGATAGGAGGGCTACCCTCTTCCCACAATCTTTGCTTATGAAAAAAAAAAATTATCCTCCTTTTAGTTATGATGCAGGGTTACTTGTACCCACAGGGGGAGCATAGGAGTCTGCAGTGAGTACTCAGAGCCACTGGGTTAGCATGACGCATCTTCCAGGAGCATAAATTTCACTGCAATAATGAGGAAGTACACACAGCTTTTTAAAAATTTTTATTTTATTGAAGTACGATGGATTTACAATGTTGTATTAATTTCTGTTGTACAGCAAAGTGATTCAGTTTTACATATAAATGCATGTGTATATATATATATGTATATATATATATATATTATTTTGGATATTTTCCCATTATGCTTTATCACGGGGTATTGAATATAGTTCTCTGTGCTGCACAGTAGGGCCTTGTTGCTTATCCATTCTATATATAATAGCTTGCATCTGCTAGTCCCAAATTCCCAACCCTTCCCTCCCCTTCCCCCCCTTCCTTGGTAACCACGAGTTTAAGAACACATTAACTTTTATATCAAAGTAAACACAGATATGAAACCAAATACAAGACAAAGTCTATAATAATTACAGAAATAAGAATATGTGTGTTCATGTGTTTATAAAGACATAAGATTTTAAGGAAGTTCCAGGGCTTCCTGCAGACCTTGTTGTTTACACCTAAAGGTCCCTGAGAATATCTTCTCACTCAGCTCTGCTACTGGTTCCCTAATGGAGGTTATGGTGGAAGGATGAACATCTTCCTGCAAAAACAGTGGCCGGTCTGTCAAAATCAGGAAAGCAAATCACGTCTCACTTTTCTTGTCATGGCTTTCCCTTCAGGTACCTGGGGGCAAAAATCACAGGATGCTCCCCTTTATCAAGGGTGTGATAATGTGGGGTTCAGATGCACAATAATATCAGAGTGTCTCAGACATCCTATTTACTAACAGGTAGCTTGAGGAAACAGTGCTGGCTCCTGAGTTCAGGCCCATGAGTTACTTCAGTGGCAGTGGATATGTTCGATATGAGAAGTCTCGGTTGGTCATGATCACTGATTGCAAATGTGGAGGCAAAAAAATATGTACAGAATACTGAATATTATATAATTCAACTCATGCTCAAGTGGAGAAATAATTGAGAAGAACTAGCTGGGGAGGGTGATCAGCACAGCCTTACTCTCAGAACCACCTGCAGAAACTCTGCTCCTGTTCTTTTTCCTCTGCGATGCAAATTTTCTTCACCCAGGCTTGAAACATCATTTTTAATTACCTTGTATCTCCCATCCTAGTTCCCACCCGTTCTAAAGACTCTGCTTTCATTCAGGTTCTCGCTGTAGACTGGAGCTTTGCTGCCCCTGAACTCTCTTCTATGCATCCTCCACTGCTGCCAGGAAGATTTTTCTTAACTACACCTCTGATCATGGCCCTTTTGTGTTCAGAAGTAACTCCTCCTAATGCCTCCACATTGCCTAACAAATAAACTTTAAACTTTTGCTTTGCACACAAAGGACCCAGTCTCTGACACATGCCTCACCCCTTGGTGACTCTACTCAGAGCATATAGTTCCAGTGTTCATCCTCTGAAAGGCTTGCTCTGATTAGCCACTTGCTTTTCCTGTTCATTCTTCTTGGAATTCCCTTTTCTACTGGTTCTGGGTAACAGCATCCCAGAGGCTTTCAAAGAAGTCTTTCCTGATTCTCCTAGCCCACAATGTCCTGGCCTCCTGGGGGAATTTGCGCTGTTGGCGTGACCACCACATACATTCTCTTGATTTAGAAACATTCGGTCAGTACTTTTATCTCCCCAACGAGATGGGAACCACTTGAAAGAAAGGAAGCTTTAGCTCTGAAAGATCCAAATGCTTAGTGGAGTGCTTTGAATATAGGATGTGCTGCTCAATAGGTATGTGTGGAGTGAATGATTGGATTTTAATTTGCTAAGTAAGATAACTTAAACCTTTAAGATGTTTATTAATATTCCAGGGAACATGCTGTCATGGAATGAACTGTTGGCTTTTAAATACTGCCTGGAGAAAAAAAAAAAAAGGGAGAATTGCTCTGTGGAAATTAACCTGCATAACTGAGAGGTGAGGCTTTAGACACAGGATGGACAACTAGTTTAAATTCATAAATTAAAAATTCTGGAAAAGAACCATGACTTTCTGTAAGAGATACACCAGCTTGTAGCCAAGTTCAAGCCCCGTTCAAAATCCTAGCTATCTGTCAGCAACAATATTGTTTTACCATGACAGCTACAGAAGCCAGTCCAGAGGTGCGGGTAAGCTCTGGTTTCCATGGGGCGTCAAATCTAGTTTCGCTGATAGATTTCAACTGGCAGGTTGAGAGGGCTTGGGTTTCCTATATGGTACCTGGTGTTAGGGAAAGGAGCTCAAAAGATGGTCTCATTTCTGGTACTCCAGGACAGCAACAGAGGTATGGCTGAGGTTCTCCACAGCTGGTGATACAAATAAGTAAATAGGAATAGAAAACATAGTGTATGACTATTGGTTAGAGGCAATTTTTTTAAAGAAAGTCAATAAATTTCATATATTCTCACACTGGTTTTTACCTAATGCTCTGTGTATAGAGGACACCACAGGAAATGTCATTTGTTCTTAGGCCCCTCTGGACTATGACAGTTTCTCAGATATTTCCTGTTTTTGATGATCTTGACAGTTTTGAGTATTAATGGTCGTATATTTTGTGGAGTAAATCTCTTTTGCAATTTGGTCTGACATTTTTTAGACTGGGGTTATGTGTTTTTGGGAAACAGGCACAAAGGTTAAATACCATGTTCATCCTCTCATATCAAGGCTCCGTATTATCTCATGACTTATCTCTGTTGACCTTAATCTTGATGCCCTGACTGAGGGAGTATTTGTCAGGTTTCTCCATTACTCTACTTTATCCCTTTCCATACTGTACTTTTTAGGCAGAAATCACTATACACGCCCCACATTCCAAAAATGAGAGAAAAGTTATGTTCCATCTCCTTGAAGATGGAGAATGTACATAAATTATTTGGAAGTCTTCTACGTGGGCTATTTGTCTATTCTCTTACTTTCTTTAATCATATATTTTATCATTTATTTTTTCAACTTCATTTATATCATGTATGCTTATTTTACATTTTGGGTTATAATCCCATACTGCTTCATTTACTTAGTTGCTCAAATTGTTCTCATTTTGGACATGAGGAATTCTTTCAGTTGCCTCCTGTAAACCTCTGACATCGTCCCATCATTGTGTGTGTGTATATTTAATTTTTTTATAGCCAATGCTTACTTTCCAGCTCTACAAAATTCTCTAGGTTCATCTTGTATAGTTCCACTCCCACTCCTAGCACCGACAACTTCTCCAAGATGCTCCACTGCCTTAAATTGGAGAATGGCATTAGAAACCAAGATCTAGGCGTGAGGTACTTGTTGTTATTGAGGTGTCATTGCTTCTAGGCCTTCTGGGTCGACAGTGCAAGGGCATATGGATGTGTATACTGAGCTAGGCATGCACACCTATCTACAAATATTTCAATATGTAACCATCTCTATAAGTTAAATATGAGTTCTTACTGATGTCTCCAACTCTGTCACTGCATAGATCATTCTAGCCTCATCCCCTTGTTCATCAGTACCTTAACATTTTAATCATGAGAAGCATGCCCCCCTGCATCCATTTATTCAACTAACTGCTATTTTTTGACGATAGTGGTTTCAGAATTATGAACCCCCATTTCCATAGGAATCCATTTTATCAATCAGAGTGCATTACAATGACCTTTAGTCTGAGAGACTCATTTCCCAAGTTACTTAGTGTAAACATTTTCTTGAACCCCATTCAGCGAGCTGTTTTGCACATTTGTAATGCATATACTCTGCTTTCCATCCTTGGGTTCCCCAATCTCTTAAGTGCTTTTCTAGATTTTTTTTTAATTTTCATACATTAATATTCACTCTTCATGCAGTATCTCTAGCTATTATTTATTCATTGCCTTTGTAATTTTACTTTTTCAATGATGACATATAATTGGAATCATATAATATGTAACCTTTTCAGACTAACTTCTTTTACTTAGCAATATTCATTTAAAAATTATTTTTTTAATTTTTTCGTCATGCGTTATATTATTGAATAATGCTTTGTTCTCCAATTGTGACACAATTTATTTATCCATTCACTTATTAAAGAGCATGTTGGTTGCTTCATTGGTGTCACTATGAATAAAACTTCTGTAAACATTTGCACGCAGGTGTCGTGTGAATGTAAGATTTCAAATCCATGGAGCAAATACTTAGGTGCACAAATGCTGGGTCATAATGTAAAACTTACAGCTCTGTAAGAAACTTCCAGACTTTCTCCCTCTCTATAAATGCCTGTACTGGTCTGCCTTCAAACCAGCAATGAATGAGAGTTCCTAATGCTCTGTATCCTTACAGTAACTGGTATGGGATTTTTTTTTTTTTTAATTTTAGCCATTCAGCCATTCCACTAGGTATGCAGTGGCATCTTATTATCAGTTTTTCATGCTTATAATGACAAATGATATTGAGCAGCTTTACATGTTGTTATTTGCCATTTGTACATTTTCTCTGGGGAGGTGTCTATTCAAATATTTTGCCCGTTTTTTATTGGAATATTTGTTTTCTTCTTATTGAGGCTTAAGGGTTGTTTGTGTATTTTGGACCTGAGTCTTTTATCAGATAAGTGTTTTGCAAATACTTCCTCCCAATCTAGTCCCTGTCTTTTTATCCTATTAATAGTGTCTTTCCCAGAGCAGGAGTTTATAATTGTCATAAAATCCACCTTACCAGTTTTTTTTTTCCTTTCATGAATCATGCTGTTGTCTTACATTTGAAAACTTAACGCCAAATTCAAAATTATATGGATTTTCTCCCGTGTTTTCTTAAGTAATTTTTTATTTTCTCTCATTTTACCTTTAAGATCCATTTTGAATTATTTTTAATTGAGGTATATAATTGGCATGTAACATTGTATTAGTTTCAGGTGTACAATATAATGATTTTATGTTCATATATACCAAAATCCTTCTGTGGGTACAGTGTTCTCAATTTAATTCCTTGAAACTCTGATCCCTAGTGGATATTTTTTCCCGTTAGATGAGATAGGAAACCTGGAGAGAACTGGAATAGAGGAATTTTCTTCCTGGTATAAGCCTTTTGCAAAGATGTATCCCTTGCAAGCAGGCCTCTCAGTGTTCCTACCAGGTTATGATTCCAGTGGTTTCTGCTTCCAGCAAGTAGATCTCAGGGGCTTTGTCTCACTGAACGTGCCTCTCTCCAGATTGTGGGGTAGTGCATTACCCTGCAGCCTCAGTTCTCTGAGACGTCTAAGAAAAGTCACTGCTTTGCAGTTTTTCCAGCTTTTTTCCTATTGGAAGAATGGAATGATGACTTTTAAGCTCTTTGTATGTGAGAGCTGAAACCACAGGACCCAGGGAGCAATTTTCATATCGCCAATTCTCCGTCAGAAAAGTGCTTACACAAAGATAGCGTTGTAGTTAAAGATAGGACTTTCTCTTCATAGAGGTAAAAAAGAAAATGAAAAAAAGAAAAAAATACAAATAACAATGTCCAGAAGATGTGTGTATACCTGTGTGTATACCTAGGGCCAAATAGCAATACTCATCAATTCTCACTAAACCTTGTTGGGGCAATAATTCTGTCTATATATCAAAATCTTATGGAGGGCTTTCTAGAAGATTCTGTTATTCCAGCCCTAGCCAAAACCAAGTAAATTAAACAATTAGGGGTGGTACTCGGGCACACACACACACAAAAAAAAAAAAAGCAAACTTTTTCTTCTTTGACCTAGGCATTTAAAAAAAATGTTTTCTCTTTTAAAAAAATATGCAGTCAGATTAAACACAATAACAAAACTCTTTGAACATATCTTAAGATGTTATCTTATTTTTATTGCTTCAAAAAACTCATTAAAAATGACAATTCTGGATATCTTCTTAGAGCACTAAACCACAATTTGAGGAGTAGGGATAAATAGCCAAATTTACAAACTCATTTTTCCAAAATTTTACTGAAATATAACTGACTTACCATGCTGTTAGTTTCAAGTGTATGGCTCAGTGAATTAGTTATACATATTCATATATCTATTATTTTTTAGATTCTTTTCCCATAGGTTATTACAGAATAATGAGTATATTTCCCTGTACTATACAATAGGCCATTATTAATTACCTATTTCATATGTAGTAGTGTGTATATGTTAATCCAAACCTCCCAGTTTATCCCACCACCCCCTCTATGTTTCTGCTTTGTTAACAATAAGTTAAATTTCAAAATATGTATGTTTTTCCTTTGTAAATAAATTAATTTGCATCATTCAAATTAGATCCCAAGTATAAGTGATATCATATTTGTCGAACTAACTTCACTTAGTATGATACTCTCTAGGTTACTCATGTTGCTGCAAATGGAATAATTGCATTTTTCTGGCTGTGTAATGTTCCATTGTATATATGTATCACATCTTTATCTGATCCTCCTTTAATGGTCATTTAAGTTGCTTCTATTTTTTGGTTATTATAAACAGTGCTGCAATGAACATTTGAGTGCATGTATCTTTTCAAGTTATGGTTTTATTTGGATATATGCACAGAAGTAGGATTGCTAAATCACATGATAGTTCTATATTTAGTTTTCTGAGGTACCTCCATAATGTTTTCCATAGTGATGTACCAACTTACATTCCCACCAACAGTGTAGAAGTGTTCCCTTTTCTCCACACCCTCTCCAGCATTTATTGTTTATAGACTTTTTGATGATGGCCATTCTGGCTGGTATGAGGTGATACTTCATTTTAATTTTGATTGATATTTATCTAATAATTACCAGTGTTGAACATCTTTTCATGTGTTTTTTGGAGAACCTATGTTTTTAAGAACCTTTCAGATTATTATTGTGTATGTCCAAGTTTGAGAACCACGGATCTAGTATTCTAAAGACATAGTTAGAAAAAGTCATGACTCATTCATTATCTCCTCTATATAAATTGTAAGATTTTAACCAGTTTGCCTATTTAAAGGCTTTCTGGAAACCTATTTATGCTCAATGAAGATGGAAACATCTAAGAGTCATCACAGAAGCTGACAAAATAGATTCAAATCTTAACAAGGAAAGGAGAAGAAACTTCTCAAGAGTGAATGCACTGGTCTAAGACTGATCTCCTTTTCCCAGCTCAGGTTAGACTGAGCTAACAAGGCCTGCTGGTTCAGCAAGGTTGGAGAGGGTATGCTGGTAATGGCCTTTCAGGCCACCTGGCTTCATGCCGGAAGGTACATAACAAGTATGTGTCCCAGATAGTAGTGATGATGTTAATCAAAGAAGAAAAGCAGTATCATCCAAGGTCGTTAATCAGAAGAGACAGAAAAAAGATGGTGCCTGAGATGTAGTACCAACCGGCAGATATAGAGAAACAGATAGCACTGCTGAGATGGCCTGAATCCAATCCTTAGAGAGGAGCTTAGGTGTCAGCATATTTTTATATGTAATGCATGTGATGTGGGCAGATTAGATACATGCATATAGATAGTAAATGATATCGTCCAACTTCACTTTCACAAAATAGTCTTAAATAAACCTTTCAAGATCTATCTATCATTATATGTTATATGAGTTACAATTGTGGTAGTAGGCACTATTTTCCAGAATTTCTACGCCTTTCAGTTTCCATGCTTTATTCCATGTTCTCTTGCAGTCATTAACAAAGGTGAGATTGTACTTTGAGATTTGAGCTCAGCTATGTGATTTGCTTTGAACTGTTTATAGGAAACTGTGATGTCAATGAGGGTTTGAAATATGCTTGCAAAGTGGGGCTTATCTCTGTCACTGCTGTGGAGGTCACATGCTCCAGTTAGCCTGATGGTTTAAGGAAGATGAAACTCACATGGACAGGATACACTGAATTGCACATTTGCAAAGGGACCCAGAGCTGCTGCCATGGCCAACCAGTAGATCTATGAATATAAAGAATAATTTAGGCCACTGATTTTTGTAGTGGTTTATTACCGAGCATTACTTTAGAACTAGCTGACTGATATAATAGTATAATTTAAAACACAAAAACAAATCAGAGTCAAATTAAATGGTCAACAATAGGATTGCCTAAGTAAACTATAGTACATTCATGCAATGGATATGCTGCTACTAAAAACAGTACTATAGAAAAATGTTCATTGGCATATAAAATGCTCGTAATAGACTTGCTAAGTGAATATGTGGCTGTAACATCTCACAAATAGTATTTTTGATAGAAAATATGCATAGATTTCTATCTGTACATTTCTATATAAATTTAATTTTCTTCACAAGAAAGATTAAAAACTTACAGACCAAAATATTAAAAATGGTTATGTCAGAATGCATTTCAATGCATTATTTCAGATAAATTTTTTCCCCTACCTTTTTATTTTCCTATGTTTTCCAGATTTTAGAAATGTAAATAAGGGAAAGAGGGAGATTTTCAAAAAAAGCTAAATATTCTATGCAGACAGCTGTAGTTTTCTGTTCAGTATTTCAGATTTTGAGTCAGTCCCTCTGCATGCTAATACTGATTGGAAACATCTGACAGAGCGTCTGCACATCTCAGTACTTGTAAGATCTGAATGAATAAACATTTGAAGGAGAATGAATAGTTTATTGGTGTCAATAAGTGTTTTCATCAGCACAGTGTGTCATTTGTAATTTGTATCAACTCTTCTTTCTTGATTCAGGGTGGAACTTTCGCAAAACAGAATTGTTGACACAATAGTCACTTAGTGTCTATTTGTTAATTGTGTGATATGTGATTGAAAGGCTGAGTCACTGGTGGAATGAGTGTCAGGTGGGTCAGAGATTATCAAGCAAAACAATGCCTGTTATCCAATCCCACATGTCTGCAAGGGTACAAGGTGGGAGGCTGGCTCAGATAAAGTAGATCTGGATTTCTGTTCCAAAGGGGAAGGGGTGGGTCTAAACAGTCTGTCTTGTGGGTGTCACCATGATATTGACCCCATTCATAAGAAACAGTCTCTTTTAGAAACTTGTTAATCCTCTGTTTCAATAATATATTAATATGGGCAAATGACTTGATTATACATTAGCAAGATCCTCTAAATCTTTGTGCCACCGAATAAAACATGGCTTTGAAATAATGGTTGTCTTCTTTAAACAGACGCCTGTGCATTAAAAGGTTTGGGAAATTTGAAACTGGATCAGTATTATGCCATATAAGATAAACAAAATAACCTGAGGACTCACAATAGAATCTTCCTTTCTCCCACATTCTTCCTGGGTGTGACCTGAATTTGAGCTGTATGGTCACTTTGACTCAGGACTTCAAGATAAGCACCATCTTATGAACTTCCCCTAGTCATGAAAATGTTAGCTTATACTGACAAAGGGAATGACTTCATGGTGACAGGCATCTGTAGTAAATAGAATATTTAGATTTTTCTGTATGTTTTTAACTTCCAAACCATATCGGCTCTTCCTTGTTGTGTGATGGGGAAGGCTAGCTCAGCTTACTGAGGTTACCTGTGGGCAGTGCTGTGGAAATGCTGAATGGGATGAAGGAAGGAGAGCAACCTTGTTTTCCTTAAGTGAGAGAAGGTACCTGACTTGCCAGGAGCCAGAAGTACCTTCTCTCATTTATGGAGAACAAGATGGCTCCCGGCAAGTCAGATACTTTGTGTAAGCTCTTCTCTCAAAAAGGAATAATAACAAGACCCAGTTACTGTGAAAATGAACAAGGTGAATAGCATAAAGTGCCTGGCATGCATGTCTGTTTAGGAAATGCTAAATAAAAATAAGCATTCTCCCTGATTTTTTTCTCTTTGATCTTATCTTTCTCTGTCTCTACTCTATGTCTCCCTGTTCTCTCCTTATTTCTCCCACCTCACATACTAGGAATTTCAGACTCAGAACAGGTATTTGGTAAGGGAAACTCACCTGTCTGGTGACGGGAATCCACCTGAACCACAGTAGAACTTGAACTACTGTTGCAAATGAGTTGAATAGATGCTGAGATGCTTAAATCAATACATTTAACTTACACACCATTTCCTTCTATTATCAACCTCAGGACCTTCCCATTCCTGCAGCCACAGCTTTTTAGATAACATAGAGAAGGCATGGATTAGTCAAAATGGCATGATTTGAGGAGAATTTGTGGCCTCATGATATTAATCCCTGAGCTTTCATTTTTTAAAACGAAAAATTTTACAAAGATTTATGCAAGTAGTATGTAATATTATAATATCTTTTGCAGTCCTTTCCCCACTTAACTCATTATCTAAAGGATACAGCCATTCCATGACGGATAAAGGATACCAGAAAAGAGATTTCTCTTCTTTTCTGTGTCTCATCTTCTTTAACCTTCCACCATCTATATCTTCACCAACTTGAACTTGAGTTCCAGCTACTGCAGAATAGTTGGTACCGATGCCAAATGTTTTCACGTGTTTGAATGTCTTCTGCATGACTCACGGTATTCCTTCAACATTTCAAATGTAATTAATTTATGCCTAGGAGAAAGGCATACATTTGTGTAGGCAAGGAATGTGGAAGAATACACATAAATGTGTGCATGTGCACATGTGGGTGCACACACACACGCACACAAACACACTCACTCACATTACTACATGGCTACAAAGACGTGAGCTCTAGGAGTAAGATTGTAGTTTCTACAGATTCCTGGTTAGAACCCATATAAAAAGTAAGGAAATAAAAAGATTGTAAAACTTCCTCACATTTCCTTCCAATTGCATTAAACCTTTAATATCAATAAGGCATTCCCCCCAACACCATTATCTAGGAAACCCCTGCTGTTCAGATATGAGAGCTGAGCCTTAGAGATGCTGAATATCTCCCTCCACCCCCCGCCCCAAATTCATCAAGAATTCTGTAGACTTGTTCTTTATTTGCAGTGTGGCATACATCAGCCTTGCAACACACACACACACACACACACACACACACACACACAATTACAGACAAATTCACTTGAGTGAAGTCGTAATTTTTTTTTTTAATTTTTCAAAAATTTTTTTGTCTTTTGTCATTTTTAGGGTCTCACCTGTGGCATGTGGAGGTTCCCAGGCTAGAGGTCTAACAGGAGCTGTAGCTGCCAGCCTTCACCACAGCCACAGCAACGCGGGATCCGAGCTGCGTCTGCAACCTACACCACAGCTCACGGCAACGCCGGATCCTTAACCCACTGAGCGAGGCCAAGGATGGAGCCCGCAACCTCATGGTTCCTAGTCAGATTCGTTTCCGTTGAGCCACGACAGGAAGTCCCATAATTTTTTTTATGACACATTGATTCTATTAATTCAGTCTCCAAATCAATCCATTTTGTGAAAAAGGGAAGTCAGGCAATTGTCTGAACCTTTTACTTTTCCACTGGTCTGATGACTGTATATACAGAAGCACAAATACATGTACATATAAATACATACCTATACATATAAATACATATGTATACATCCTTGGGTAGTCTCAGGTAGAACGTAGAGGAAAGATGAAAGAAAGGCAAAGAAGAAAATTAGAAAGTAAATAGAAGAAATCCTTGAGGAATGAGTCAGAAAGGGGAGCAGAGATGAATGATACAGGTACAAAGGACACAGAATAGCAGGCATCCCAAACTGTGGTCCATTAAGGAGACATTAGAGCAGGTCAATGGGCCAATGTGGTTGGAGCTCTTATTACAAGATAAGAAATTTTATAAGCCCATAATGGGTATTAACCCATTTAACTCTCCCCTCACCTGATGACATACATAGTGGTATTATTATCCCATTTGTAACTGAGATAAAGTTGGGTTAAACAACTTGCCTCAGGTCATAAAATAGTAAATACTTTTACTATTCTATGGGTCATAAAATAGTAAATACTTTTACTATTTTATGTAAAATAAAATGTGACTCTGGTTAGCAGACTGTGTGGCCCCAATCACCGCTCTTCACAGTGGCTGCGGAAGAACCCAGAAAAGTGCCTGGTGGACATGGGACAATGTGGGCCTGGGGGGTGAGAGCAGCACTTAGTACAGAGCAAGTAGCAGGTGCCTATTATATACTGCAGATGTCTGAGGGAGTCACGCGGTAAGCAAAGGGAGCGAAAATGTTTAAGGAGTTGGAAAAGAGCCTATCATAAAATAAAGGTGGGTGGAGTTCCCTCTGTGGCTCAGTGAAAGTGAATCTGAATAGTTTCTACAAGGATTTGGGTTAATCCCTGGCCTCACTCAGTGGGTCAGGGATCTGGCATTGCCATGAGCTGTAGTGGAGGTCATAGATGAGGCTCAGATCTGGGGTTGCTGTGGCTGTGGTGCTGGCCCACAGCTGAAGCTCCAACTCGACTCCTAGGCTGGGAATTTCCATACACCATGGGTGCAGCCCTAAAAAGCAAGATAAATAAATAAATTAAATAAATAAATAAATAAAGGTGAGAGTAGGGAAGTGGGGAGAGAAGAGAAAAATCAATGATTTATTCAGATGACAGAAGCCTTGCGTTTTGCTGAAATGCAAGCTGGTCCCCTCTGGGTGACCCTGTACCTATCTCAGGAGAGTCAGACGTCTGTACAGGCAAGCTCCACAGGGAAATGGGATGGTTAGATTTTTTTGGGGGGCTGGGGAGAGGATAGTAGTGTCTGTGACCAACTGAGCACAGCATCCAGCAGAGGGCAACTTCTTGATAATTCGGTGTGTCTAAATACTACTACGTACCTACTCTGTGTCAGGGAGGGGCGGTATGAAAACAGGATGCAATGCTTCAGGCTTTGGAGGCCAGCAGCTCAGAATCAGAATCTCAGGGCTGCCCTTTGACCAGTTTCTTTACCTTCTTCTGTCACAGTCTCTTTTCCCTGACATATGCCTGATGGAGCTAGCACAGCGCCTGTGGCATCTTAAGGGCTTAAAAGCTGTTAGTTGTTGAGGCTGTTCTGTCAGTATTTTCAAAGTATTACTGCACAGCCGTTGGTGTTGCTAGAGCTCACAGCTTAATAGGGATGAGAAACATATAAACAAACAGTCGCCAGAGTGTGGGCTGCATGCCCTGGTGAGCACAGGCGTGAGCCCTAGAGGCTGGATGCGTTTCTTGCACCCAAGGACTTGAGACTCTGGCTTCTCATTTTCAGGAAACTGCACATGGGGGTGTCAACAAGGTTGAGGTGCCAATTCAGCCACCTCAGCAAAGCCTGAGTTACGCGAGAAAGATTCCACTAGAGAGTTCAAACTTGACTCTTAAAAAATATCGGAGAAAATGGCAAGGTTGCATCGTGTGTTTAAATATAAATATCATCAGAAGCCTGGGAAATAATTCTGAAGTTCTCAATTCAGGCTGCACACCTGAAAACAAGCCTTCGTCAAACTAAAACCTCTCTCTCTTAAAGCAGTTCCTCACATTATTTGGCATTCATTTGTCACACAGTAATTATCCTATTAATCCAAATTAGACCCTTTTCGTAGACTCTTCATCCAAAGTGTGAACATAACAATTACTGGGGGGTTCAAAGGAGGGTGATTTCAGAAACATGCCTTGTCATGGGAGCAGAGACTTTTTTTGGCAGCAAGAAGGAAATATAATTTTAACGTATATAAGAACTAAGATATAGAGTGTACCCAAGAAATATAATAAATTATAGTTTTTTAAAGAGCTTCAGAGTTCTTGTAGTGATCTTTTGGGAGACTCTAAAAAGGCAAGCAGACCCAGTTACCAGGAACACAAGTCTCCCTGGCACCTCACTGTGGAGACTTCTATTTAATTAACGACTTCTGCAAAAGACCTTCTCTTGACATAGACCCAAAGGACAATAGCAGTGACATTCTTGTGTGTGGGACTTTCCAAATACCAATGAGGAACCCCCAGAGGCCACTTGGTGAGAATACCCTGGGCGGGGGTGTCTCATAAGCAGATTTGGGGGCTCCACTTGAGGTTATTTTATTCAGTAGGTCTGGAGCGTGGTTCCAAGATCTGTAGGTTTCAAAAAGCTCTATAGACGATTCTGAGAGCTGAGAGTGAAAACTGCTGCCAAATGCAAATCTTAACCTGATGTTGAAAATCACCTGGGCTGTTACAAAATGCAGATTTCCAGGCTACACTCTAGAGTCACTGTATGGGACTCTCTGGGTTCTG
The DNA here is from genome assembly GCA_004024745.2 of Catagonus wagneri. Classification (NCBI taxonomy): domain Eukaryota; kingdom Metazoa; phylum Chordata; class Mammalia; order Artiodactyla; family Tayassuidae; genus Catagonus; species Catagonus wagneri. The sequence continues at coordinate 11,086,487 of PVHT021183526.1, read as the reverse complement.
GGCCCAGATATTGTATTTTTCACTGTCCACAGATCAGTCTCAGTTTCTGACCTGGTATGAACTTATGCATCAATGCTTTGATGTCTATCAGTCGGTTTCCTAACATTATTGGTTAGTTCAGAAGGGGTGACAGTTCTGAGTTTTAATTCAGCTGCTTGACCTACAAGACTTGTAACTCTGGACAGGTCCTTAACCACATAAAGTCTCAGGTGACTTATTTGTGAAATAATCTTGTTAATTGCAGCAATTAAAAAGTAACAGTTATGAAATCCCTAGTAAATTGGCAGAGAGTGGCCATGACTCTCTGCCATGACTTTATTTACCTCTTAGTATGAATGTAAATTCACAAATTAGAAGATGTATAAAATAGAATATTTTGATCAAAGAATGATGATCAAAATAAAAATGAGGTCGTATTTAATTTTTACTAAAAATTAAAAATCAAAAGTAATGATAACACCAATTTCAAATGTTGAAATGAAAGTGGTACATTCCTACATTGCTACAAGCAATGTAAATTGGCAAGTTTTTTTGAAGATTTGACATGCAATTAAAATTATAAAAATACCCAGATTTTTTGACTTGGTCATTTCCTATGGAAAGTAACCCTAAGGATGGAAAAGAGTTTTTATAAAGATGTTCATTTCAGCATTATTCAAAATAGCAGAGAAATTTAAAACAGCCTGCATGTCCAACAGTATTTAAGACAAGGTACATCCATTTATATGTAATGCTGTGAAGCCACTAAAAATAATAAAGATCACAGAGCAATAAGGAACAGCATCTGCACTGTGAAGTGAGAAAAGCAGAGTGAAACTGTATTTCCTCTATGATTACAAGTGTAAAATATTTATGTATAGAAGACATGGAAATTAATAATTAAGTTGGTATGGGATGGAGAAGTTGGGATTTTTTCTTTTTATTTAATACTGTTATTACCATTACAGTATCGCTGTATGTTTCATGACTACTTTAAAATATTACCCATCTTTTCTATTATTTAGAAGAAAAGGCAGCTCATAGGCATGGTTCCATCCACAGAGAGTCCTGATTTAAAAACACTTGATGATCTCTGGCAATTAAAGAAGAATCTATTGTATGGCAGAGCCACCCTGGCTAGTCACCAAATCCTAGGCAAGAGAGCAGGCTCCAGGGAAAGGCGACCACAAAAGGCAATGTGGCAAAGGACATTTGAGGCTGGATGCAAGAAAATGAGCCAGGTCCAGAACCCATGTCCAACTGCAAGATGGGGAGAGAGTGCTACTTTATAAGACAGCTCTTCCTGGAGGGCTCAGAACTATGAAGACTCCTTCACTCCTCGCAAAGAGATTCATTTGGCTCAATGGTCCTTCGATGGAGTCACAGAAGTACATTTCCATATATATTTTAAAGAGTCTGAGGCAAGAGCTGACCCAGGCAGTAGCTAGGCTGCCCATAGAAGGGATTGATTATCTTTTCCTGCTCGTTCTGTCTTTCCATATCCTTAATATGCTCCAAAGCTATGCCTGATTCATGGGCAGAGTTTTTTCCCTGTTAGGTAGTAGCCACATGAATTTGTTAGAGCCGCCATCACGAAGTACCACAGAATGGGTGGCCGAAACAGCAGAAATGTTTCTCCCTGTTCTGGGGGTTCGAAGTCCACAGTCAAGAATTGTCAGGGTGGCTTCTCCCCTTGAATTATAGCTGGCTCTACTGTTGTATGGTCCTTTCTCTGTCTGCCCCTGTGACCCAATGTCCTCTCCTTTGGACACCAGTCCTATTGAATGAGGGCACTCCCCAATGACTTCGTCCACTTCTTCACAGACCTTACCTCCAAATACAATCACATTCTCAAGCATTAGGATCTGGTATTTCAACATGTGAATTTTGTGGGGACAGAGTGCTTTTGCTTAGGGGGTAAAAAGAATCCCTTGGAAGACCAGGTGGCAAGTGGTGTAACGCTCTATATACTTGGGCAGAGAGACTCTGTGGGTTCGTTTGCACCCTTGAGATTCCTTCTTTCATAGAAAAAGCTGTGTTAGGTGGACTGCCCAGGACTGCTGAGGGCAAGTCCATAGACGATCTTTTGAGTCTGAGACACTATATCAGACTTTCTTCCCCCCTTCTCCCTCAGATTTCTTTGTTTTTCTATGTTCTTCCTTAAGCAAGAAAAAAAAAAACGAATGTGGTTATGATTAGCTTATCCCAAATCGCTAAATAAACCAAGAGTGTGAGCCACCCAGGTGGATATATCTCAGTATTCTTCATGGGTCTGGTCAACCAGTGGACAGATCACAGTTGGTCTGCCCATCAGAGCTGGCACTAATTCTGTTGGTGAGTCTCAAGTGTCGGCAGCTGATATGAACGTTCACATCACGTACACAAGATGGCAGAGAGAGTACCTTTTTTGTGGTTGTTGTTCTAAAGTAGAATTTAATGTGTGTTCTAGGTTTTGATTTTTGACAGACACTAACATGCAATCTCAGTAGATGTAGGGACATCTTCATCAGTTGGAAACAGTCATCTGATGCCAAGTTTTGCTGGGGATGGAAGTGAAAGTGGTCTCCTATCATCAGTCTCTGCAGATTGCTGCTCCTCATTCTGGAAACTGGCAGCAAGCTCTCTTCACATTCATTGCCTTCCTCATCGGTGTTGTCATCATTACTTTGTGGAATCCCAGACAGCGTTCTATAGTCCCTGTGTGCCAGGGGACATCCAGGACTCTCTCTTTCAATTAGGGACTCTGGGAAATGTGAGACAGCCCAGGTCTTCACTCTCAAACCTGTGGAGTCCTGAGACCCAGCTGAGAATCCAGGATGCAAGAGCAGCTGCGTATTCCCCTTGGTCTCTTGGCTATCTCTTCTCCACACACCCCACTGACTTTCTACCTGATTTCAGAGCAAGTTTGCTTGGCTTTTATCTCTTCACAATAGCCTGAGGTTTGTGCCCCCAATTCTTTATGGGTTAGGATTTAGAAGATCAAACCTTATGTTTTCCACTTCCCAAAGCATTCCCCTTCAAAATCCATTTTGAAACTCAAAAGCCTAGAATTGGCTTCTTTATTTCTTGCACTCTGCTGTAACAACTCCAACCCAAGGTAGTGGATCCTTCCAGGTCTATTTTTGAATGAAGAGGAGCCATGAGGTTAAAAAAAAAAATGATAGGAATGAAAACATACCATCAAAATAATACCCTACCAGACACCTTAACCAATGAGGAAAATATATGGTCAAACACATCTAAAACCCGACGACTCCACTAACTATGATATCGTAGTGATTTTAGCATGATCTCTATTGCAGAGAAGAGAGAAATAAAAGAAGCCTGAGGATCTTCAGTTGCAGTTCAGTTGCTCGCCCTCTCACTTCCTGGTAGGTTTGTGTCTGTCAAAGGCTGGAAGCTCTATTTTTATTTTTATTATTTTTTTCCAACTAACTTGTCAGATATTGTAAACTTTAGCCCAGGGATTCTCAAACTCTCAAATGCATGTAAGTCACCTTGTCAAAATGCAGATTTGGATTCAGTAGTAAAGCCTGAGATTCTGTATTTCTAAAAGGCTCCCAGAGGCTGCTGGTTGTGCCCGAATTAGAGTACAAGTTGTAGCTTTATTTCATCTGCAATTTCTCCCTAGGCCCCTGACTTTCCATGCAGGCATAGCACTTGTAATATTTATTTTTATGTTTTGTCCATGGTGCTTGTCTTCTGGTTGGAAGAACTACCCAGATCCACTGTTTATTCAGATCTGTAAGTTCTTCAGTCCTCTGACCCAACCCCCATTCCGCCTCCCATCCCTTGCATCATCTGTCTCCTGTCAAGAATGTTCTGATTCCACCAGGTGTCATGATGCATCACAGTGTACCCTAAATTTTCTTTGCATATTGTTTTCTTTTATCTTGTATTGTGAACTCTTTATAGAAATCATTTGTCTCCTTTCTCATCACCTAATACAATGTGGGATCTAAAGAAAATAGACCACTAGAAAAAAAATGAGTGACTCCCAATTTCATCTCCTGACAAGAACACGTCTAGGATGTGTTTGGTTCCCAGAGCCGGGTCCAAAGAGGGGTCAGAAGTCATCACAAAATTGGGTTTTGTCACTAACGGGATGAATGGAGCTCTAGGATTATCTATGTAAAACAAAGTACTTTGTACCTCCAGCACTCAGAGCCCAGGGGCCTGGGTGGTCCAGAAAGAGGTAAAGACAGATACATTCCTGCCACCCAGGATCCAGGGGAAACTGACTGTGTGGTACAGATCACAGGGGGAGGCCCCGAGTGATTATTACCTTTTGAAAATGGTGGATTCATTTCTGCAAAAGTCAATTCCAGGTTTGTTCCCATTAATCCCCTTGCTTGATGAGAACGGTAGGGTGTACTGCTAATGGTTTCTGGTTGCTTGTGGGCTGATGTGAAATGCATGTGATAATTAGCTAACTAAATTAGTTCTGTCCTCATTACTTTTTATATAAAACAGTTTTGTAAGGACGGCTTTTTACAATGATTTCTGGTCTAATATCTCATTATCACCATTGGAAAAAAAAAAGATAGTATTTTCTCCCCAGTGTCTGGGAGAGCTCTCCTAGTCACCACTCTTGACACTTTGCAAAGCTGCCTATGTATGATCTGTTACAGGCTAAGCACTAAAATCCTGAAGGCACCTCCCTCTTCCATCTTCTCTTTTGGATCACTGCACTAATATCACTGTTGGGTTTCCTCCTGAAAATTCAGATTAGTGGGGATTTTTTTTTTCATGGCTCCAGATGCAGAGAGAAACAGCTGATTTATCCAGAGCTTTCCACTCCTCACTAAGCATGAGGACTTTTCACCCCAACATGTTAACATCCCAGATGTAGGACGTGAGTCACTTTCTGGGACTTGGACCATCTGTTCTAAGTCTCAGCCACCTGGTGATTATACAGAAAGAGCAGCGTGCAGCTTTTGTCCTGGCATGGCCATTTGGTTTTAGGGCTTTACAGATCCCCACAGATCCAATCTGCTCTGGAGAGCTCCCTGTAGGGTTTTCTTAGTGCTTTGTGTTGAGTTATTTTAAATGAGTTGAATTTGAATCTCCTTTCTAGAGGCAGTTCCTGATTTTTGAACAAATCGATACCCGGCAGCCTTGTATGTGGGAAAGTTCCTAGATAATGCTGTAAATCTGATTGCATGACTTTACCTATCTGTGTCTCAGCTACTTCCCCAGCAAAATAGAACATTCTCTCGGGTACAGTAACTTGAAATGTGATAAAACAGAGCCTGCTGTATGGTAGGTTAAGATTCAATTCTCATATTAACTGAGTTGTCATGGGATAACTTTTTAAAGATGGCCAGAGAGCCTTGCTATTTCTCTCCATGGCAGGTGGGGTCTAATTCCCTTTGCTTTGATTTGAGCTGGGCTCAGTGACCTACTTTACCAAAAGAAGTGGCAGTTGGAGGCTTCTGAGGAGAGGACGCAAGAAATCTTGCAGCCCAGGCCTGTTGGCCTGCTCACTGCCCTGTCTGGAGGATGCCAGCCACCACATAGTGTCTGACAGTCTTCCCATGGATGTGCATTGAGGGAGCCTGGGCTCACCACATGGAAGGTGAGAAAGAGAGAGCTACTCAGCCGTGCCCTTGATGACCAAGCCATCTCAGGTCAGACACCAAACATGTGCCTAGAGATGCAGCATCTTGGATGCTCAGCTCAGTGGGGTTACTTTGGCCCATCTAAGCATTAGAAAGCTGGAGCAATGGAGTTGCCATTGTGGTACAGCAGAAACGAATCTGACTAGGAACCATGAGGTTGCGGGTTCGATCCCTGGCATCACTCAGTGGGTAAATGATGTGGCGTTGCCGTGAGCTGTGGTGTAGGTTGCAGATGTGGCTCGGATCTGGCGTTGCTGTGGCTGTGGAGCAGGCCAGCAGCAACAGCTCTGATTGGACCCCTAGCCTGGGAATCTCCATATGCCACAGATGCAGCCCTAAAAAAGACAAAAAAAAAAAAAAAAAGAAGCTGGAGCAGGAACCATCTAGCTGAGCCCAGGCATCCCCCAAAGCCATGAGAAATCATAGTAGAGTGTTGTTGGAAGCCACTGCGTTTTAGATGATTTTTTTCAGCATTAGTAAGTAGCTAGAATATGTGATGCTTTCCCCATCTATAAAACAGAAATAATTATGCCTAACTCCTGTGAAAACTGAGAAGATTTGAGTATAAATTGGTAAATTCCTTAGCATATTACCTGGAAAGAGAAGATTCTTAATAATTACCACCTCCCCCTCCCTTCCAGTTCTAATAATTTATAAACTTGTGATTAAGTTCTCATAGGTCTGTATTTAGTTTCCTCAGTTCAACTGTCTGAACCATCCTCAGGAAAGGAAGGCACTTAAAACATCTATTTATTTTATCACTCGCTATTTACCAGAACACCCAAATCTTACCCGCCCAGAAATATCAGAGTGAATACTCGAGATCGTTAAGTTTACAAAGAACTCAGTATGTTCTTTTGTTACTGTCAATTAAAAAAATCCCTTCTAATTTAGAAGTTGGTTCTTTTAAACATCTATCATATTCTGTCATGCTTTTGAGGTACAACATACTGAGCATAAATATTTGCTGGTCACTCAGTTGTTACAAAAACTATTTATTGGATTTTGTTGTCATATGGTTATTATACCTCCATTTGTCTGTGCACTACAGGTCTTTGCTACAGGTTTTTTTCTTGTTGAGTGATTTCAACTTTCCACCCATGTCTTTCAGTTGACAGGCTAGCTGTCACATCTTAGAACTGACAGTATACCTGTTCCTGGAAAACTTCTCTGGAACTGCCTGGGCCACTGGCCAGGTCAGATGTCCATCCCTGGTCTTGTCAGCCGTGGCAGGTTTGGGTGTCATAACATAAACCATAATGACCCACCAGGGAGGAATTCTACAGAAATAGCAAGACCTGAATGGTCTGGGAGGTACATAGTTACATCTAGGCCACCCAAGAGATTGTTGGCGTCCATATAATATCTAATAAACTGCTATTCTTCCCACTGTCATTACTTCTCCTGTCCCCATATTAACGCAGCCTACAGGACTTAATCTCCTCATTTTCTGCCTGCTTCTCCTGATGGCATGATGTCCAGGACCTCAAACTGTTTGAGAGTATTTCAAACCCTTGCCAATCCCCGTTTCTCTCTCTGGAGTCTGTGCTTTCTTCACCCAGCTGCTGTCTGGGGCCTGGATTCACAAAAAGAGCTCTAGTATTACCGCTCCCCCTAAAGTAATCAGAAAAAGGAAAAAAAAAACAAGTCTTGAATATCAGTGCAATTCAAAATGGGCCAAAGGTGGTCTCCCTCAGAAGAGCACTGAACATTTATTACCTTACCCCTAAAATCCTAATCATGATTTCTTCCATTCAGAGAATGTCGCAACATGTTCTAGGCACAACTTAACCTTACGAGCTACATTCTACTATTATGTATGTTGCATATAGAAGAAGCGGAGGACAGAGGCTTGAGAGAACTTCCTAAAGATGTGTAATGAGTGAGAGGAGCCAGGATTCAAGCCCAGGCAGGCAGATGAGTTTGCTCCTTTAACCATTGGACTACAGAGCCTCAAAAAGTGCTAGTCTCACACTAGGCCTTGCCAGCCTCTCTTCTCTTTCTTTTGCATTTCAGTGATGGCTGAAATGCATCATGGGCCAAGTTGTGTGTGTTGCAAGGTGTCCAGTACACATTTTGGAGCTGTCTTCGGCTCCTGTGTCAGCATAATGGGAGAAGCACTGAGGATGCTCCAGAGATTAGCAACTCGACTCCCCAAAAGAGACCTATTACCTTCTTCCTGTGCAACTGTGATTTGCTGACAGAATTTTAATCTGATATCCCTTAAAGTAGCCCATTCTTGGGAACATACCTCAAAACATTTTACGTGGTCTACATTTTTCTGGTTCTGCCCTACTTTTCATTCCTGAAGAGAAATAGTAGCATTTGGGATATTACTAGGGAACATAACATTGTCTCTTTTTCTCATCCACAGATCCTTCTCATCATTCATTCTGCTTAATATGAAGTGGAAGTGGTGTGATAAATTAGAGAGTTCCACAAATATGATTCAGACGCCATTTTTATAGTTAACAATTTCTATGTCATTTTTCTTTACTTACTTTTGAAACAACAGCTCTTTGCCAAGACCTTAATTAAGTTTTAATTTCAACTGTGTGTTTTTCCTCATATTAAAAGGGGATTTTAAAATTCTCCCAGCCATTGCTGCTTTAGCCCCGGCCCATCTTTCACTTCAATAAAGAACTAGCGTATATTTCTAGCCTGCATTCCTTGAAGATATGGGTAACTTAGCTTCTCAGGTGATTCAGTTAGATTCTTGGAGAATTCAGTTTGGTTTTCTGTTGCATATATGTCTTTTTAGAAACCCTGATCCAGTAAACTTAATATAAATAAAAGAGGAAACATCAAAATGTAGATGCCCTTAACACTGTGAGTTTAGTGCTAAGGATTTTTTTAATTTTGTTTTTCCTTGCGATGTCCTACAAGCCACAAATCATGGGATGATTGTGTTGAACTTCAGAAACCCTAATTAAAATGATTTTAAAACTGCCCTTGTAACAGCAAGTTCTATCCCAAGACTACTAAAAAGATCAATGTCAAAAGAAAAGCCAAGCCTTTTAAAAGATGTCCTATTTTTCTTTCCTCATACCTCCATTACGCAGAGAAAAACAATAACAAGTACAATGAGAAAAGGCGGTGTGGAAAAAGAGAACAATAATTAAACACACACACACAAACAAAAAACCTTCTTGGCTCTAAACATAAGAGGGCCATTTGAGAATGTGGTGAACAGAAGTTGCTTTCTGGGACTTTCCAGGACACAAGTATGAGAAGATATTCCTCATGAAATCTTTAAGTGGAAGTAGTCAGAAAAGCAATGCATTTCGAAGTGAGTATTATCAGGATCTTTAATCCTTTAATTTGGATGTCATCTAAGCAAATACTGAAACCAGTAATCTCAGCTGCTATATCCTAGCAGAATAGAGCCTGTGCTTGTCTTTCTACCCCGGGGATTTCACTGTACTTGAGTAAGATAGTTTTGCTTAACATTATTGTTGTTATCTATGAGACAGATATCCACTTAAGGCTTGACTGCACAATTCTCCCCCCGCCTCCCCCCCCACCTCCCCATTAATACCACCTAGTGACTGCTACCTGGATTTTTTATTGTCAATAATCTTTCCTCTGGTTCCTCAACTGGAGAGGTGTAGCCTGGTTCCTTCCACTTCCTTCTATCTGAGAAGTTATATTCTGCACATCTGCGTACCTCTCAGTGGCACTCCAGGTTGATTATTTTTGACCACTCCACAGCCATGATGACTGATGGCCATTCTTTGCTTTAACCCTCAGTGGTTCCTGTGTTCCCAACTCTGGGTCTGCTTTGGCTGGGTCAGCTTTGGGTAAGAAAGTCTGGAAAATTTCAGAACAATCTTCTCTCTGGCCCAACCTTCCCAGAAGGGGTTTAGCACATTCTTCCAAGTGATGTCCTATTTTCTCATATCACCAGGAGCTTATCCTTCCCAGTGCTTAGAAGAATTGCTATTTTCCAAGTATGTTCTATTCCTTCGATTAAAAACTCTCTCCCCTCTTAAAGGATAAATTTCAGAAGGGCAGAGTTCAAACAGGTTTTTATATCTCATGCCTAGAGCAGTGTCTAGGACAAAGTAAAGATGCAATAATAATTTGCTAAATGGATGAATACAGCATGAATAGCTGGAGTCACACAGACCTTTGTTATAGCCTCGTTCTCCACTTACCAGTGATGCAATTTTCAGTAAGTAATTTACTCTGCTAGCCTAGCATTTATCTATTAAAAAAAAGGAAAAATAAGGATAATAAAATTCCTAATCCTAGTTTTTCTGTAAGGATTAAAGGAGATAATATAATTAAAGTGCTTCTAGCCCAGTGCCTGGAGGACAGTAAATGTTCTGTGTCCTGGCATCTTGGAGTATGAGTGCTTTATCCTAGAAAGGAAATCTAGAAAAAAAAAAAAACACGATTTGCCCAGCATCACACAGCTTACCGCAGAGCCTGCATTGCACTGTTCTCAGAGCAGAGCCTTCTTTTCTGAATTGCTTGTCTAAGGGACATACTCAAATTTCCATTTTAATAAGATGACTCTGGCTGCAGTGTGTGTGTGTGTGTGTGTGTGTGTGTGTGTGTGTGTGTTTTGGGTACAGCCCCCTTTGCTTTTGAAAACCACACCTTTAACAACACTTTCTTATGTTAGTGCCATATGATGCCAACAATCCCACAACCCACAAAGAAACATGACACAATTCACACATCTTTATTTGTAAAGCTGGGGGAGGTTCATTAGAATTCTAAATCACCGTGTCTCTGTAAATTAAGTCAGATGATGTGCTTTTACATTTTATCAAACATTATCTGTGTGTTCTTATTATTCTTCCAAGAGAGTCAAGCCCGATTGTGCCTTATGAATGCCTAAGGGCATGGGCTGTTTGGTAAAAGGCATCTCCTCTGTGTCGACACCTGCATGCTGTGGTTTAGTCGCCTGTGTATTTCCTCTCCTCTCATAACAAGAGCTTCTGAACTCGGGGTTTTTTTACAGCAATCTGAAATAATCAGAAAGCAACCTGAGAGAGGTCCATGGGGGGCAGATGTGGCTGGGTGGCAAGGACTCTGTAATTCACAATTACTCGTTCCTGTGGCACAAGCAGCTGCCTGACAGCCTGGGGAGGGAGACTTTTTCAGGCTTGTTCCCTGGGCTTCATGTCTTCCCATTTACTTCTCTCCTCTACCTGCAAAGGAAGGGAGAAAAATATCTGGTCTTAGATGCAGAAGGGGTTTTGGAAAGTTTTTTCCACCCAGTGCCGATAGCTGCCACTAACTGTAGTTATCCATCATAGAATCTTCTTGACTGATCAGAGCCAGAGAGCCAATTATAATTTCTTTGTCCAAGTGGGATTTTCTCTCCCAGATAATATTCTCTCTTGCTCTGCTTTTAAAGGGGAACCAAAGCATCATTGCTTAATTAAATCAAAGATGAGTGTTATGGACTATGTGGACCCTGCCCAAATTCATATGTTGTAGCCCTAACTTACAATGTAATAGTCTTTGGAGCTGGAGGCTCTGGGGGTTATTGAGAGTTAGATGAGGTCATGAAGATGCGGCTCTCACAATGACATTGCCACTCTTGTAAGAAAAGGCAGCAGGATGATTGAGAAAGAGCCCTTTCTCTTCAAAAGGCACATGCAGAGGAAAGGCCATGTGAACACAGTGAGATGGTGGCTGTCTTTCTGAGATGTTCTCCCAACCCCATCTTCCACTAAAAAAGTCAAGGAAACACATATAAATAAATAAAACCTTAATAATATAAACAAAGCACGGAAAGAATCTCTTTTAATTCATTAATACAAAAATTGTTTTTAAGTTCCATGGATGACCAAAGTCCGGAGTATGCTGAGATATGAAAGAAATGATCTTGTCCTCAATATTTTTATGGTTAAGAACATATATCAGCCACCTTGGCCCCTAAAGCATCAGATTGCAAATGTCTGTGTGGCCTTATACTCTGTTCCAGTTACTCAACTCTACCTTTGCAAAGTGAAAGCAGCCACAGACATGTAAATGAGTGATTGTGTCTGTGTTCCTATAAAACTTTATTTATAAAAACAGCAAGCCAGATTTGACCCATGGGCCATAGTTTGCTGATCCCTGATGTAGATAAACAGCTAATAAGAAAATGGCATTGCAACATAGTGGAGACATTAAGAGAGTATTTTCAAAGTGAACTCTGTCCTTACACATTACTTGGGAGCACAATTTATAAGCCAAGGAAATGTTTTCACATTGATTCTGTGTTGGCCTTGCTCACAGGCATGGTCTAAGTTAAGGTCATGGGCTTCTTGAACCCCATCTTATGGGGCTGACTCAGAAGCCAAACTTGTTATGACCTCCTGAGGAATGAGCCTACATAACCAATCAGAAAGCACAGATCAAAAGGAATACATACAAAAATAATTGTGATTTTTCTTACACATATAAGTAGGAAACTAAGTGGAATCAAATCTCTATCTTAACTCCAGACAGGTTTGTCTCCTTCACCCTGTCCTGGGATCCCAGGACCTCTGCACTGTCCCTGAGATTCCTGAGCCCTGTCATGAGTTTTTAGATAAATGAACAACTGAACTTTTCATGGTATTGGATTTTTTTTTTTTGCCTTTTTGCCTTTATGTAGAGCCACACCCACGGCATATGGAGGTTCCCAGGCTAGGGGTCTAACAGGAGCTGTAGCCGCCGGCCTTCACCACAGCCACAGCAACGCAGGATCCGAGCCGCGTCTGCAACCTACACCACAGCTCACGGCAACGCCAGATCCTTAACCCACTGAGCAAGGCCAGGGATCGAACCCGCAACCTCATCGTTCTTAGTCGGATTCGTTAACCACTGAGCCACGAAGGGAACTCCCACAGTATTGAATCTTTATAAGAAATGTGCCTTTCCTTTGTCTCAGTTCTCCTTTTATACCTCTCAGTAGAGTTTTATCATTTTTTTCCAACAGACACTGAACATTTCTCCAGTTTTTTCCCAGATTGTTTATCTTTTTTGTTGCTTTTGTAAATGAGATATTTCCTGAATTTGATTTTTTAACTTTACTGTTTGTGTCTGGGAAGAAATTGATTTTTGTATATTAATTTTTTAACCAGACAATTTATAAAAACTCTCTTACTGTTAAAATGGTTTCTCAGCTGATTTTCTTCTCAAATATATAATCATATCATGCCAAATATTAATAAATTTAATACTCAGTACATTTGCTTCTTTTCGTATTGAATTGATTCACACTTTCAAAATTATTTAAATAAAAGGTGGTTAGTTTGCTTGTGTTAATGGTAACACTACTTGTTTTTCAATTATCAGTCATGATTTTACCTTTGATTTCATGTATATTTATCAAGAAAAGAAGATCCTGGTGTATATGTGAATTAATATGAAAATATTCATTTGTCAAATCAATGGAAAATAATGGTGATATTTAGGAAGTGTTGGACCTCTATACCATTCCCCAAAGAAATCCCCCATGAAATAAACATTCCAGTGTAAAAATAATACAAAATTGTGAGTAAATTATGCCATTAACAAATTCAACATACAGTAAAAGTAGTTTTAGTAATTTTTTAATGCAGATACTAAAGATAGCAGATAAAGAATTCACCTCTGTAATGCCCAAAAAACATTTACAAATTTAACAGAAAAATACTTAAAATCCAATGGAAATTCTGAGTCTTCTGCAGCAACACTCAGGAATTCAGAATTTGTTTCCCAGGAAACCCAACCCACTACAATGAAATGAAGATATTTTATGACGCATTATATATAGTGAAAAAATGAAACAATGTGAACTCCAATTATAGGTTGAATATTTTATCCTATATCCATGTCATAGAATACCATACCAGAAATAAAATGCCTCAAAGCTGCAGAAGCTGATGTGGAAGGATCTGCATTGGGTATTTTGCTGAGGAAGAAAAGCAATATATAGAAAGTTTTATGTGTTATAAAAATAGTCTTGTTAAACAATGTTAAAACTCATGAACAACACCATTGTGTATATAGATTTATGTATATGCATGAGTCTCTGTGTATATGTGCATATATGTGTGTTCATATGTAATTATATAAGTATGAGGAAACATTAGAAACTACCTATGCTGAGTTGATGACCTGGGTTACTTCATGGGAAGGATAAAGGTAGAAGGGAGGGAAGAAGAGAGAGACAAGCAAAAAAATATACATTTTAAAAAATAAGGAGCTCCCGTCGTGGCTCAGTTGTTAACAAATTTAAGAACCATGAGGTTGCACGTTTGATCCCTGGCCTTGCTCAGTGGGTTAAGGATCCGGCGTTGCCGTGAGCTGTGGTGTAGGTTGCAGACACTGCTTTGATCCTGTGTTGCTGTGGCTGTGGCGAAGGCTGGCAGCTACAGCTCCTGTTAGACCCCTAGCCTGGGAACATCCATATGCCGCGGGTGCGGTCCTAGATAAGGCAAAAAGACAAAGAAAAAAAAAATAAAACATAAGCTTAGGACCATATTTCTGCAGTGATATAAAAATATGTTTATGTCTCTGTATATATAAATACAAATACAATTATGAACAGATAAAACATATAATTAAAATACAATATATATATTTGTATTTACATATTAAATACATTAAGATAGGCTACCTTTTACAAGGTATTGACCATACAGTAAAATTATAACTGAGATCGGGAATAAATGCCTCATTTTATAGATAGCATATTTTGGTGTATATGTAGATGATCATTAATAAGTTAGACACAGTTCCTAATATTGAAACATCACTAACTTAAAGTTTTACAGTATACCATTCAGTAATTTATTTATGCCTTTTTTTTCAGTATTCCCAAACAGATTGTTTCCTTAATTTTATTTAGGAGGAAATCTTTTTGTCCTTTGACTGAAGATTAAGTCTGGAGAATGGGACAGGGAGACCCAAGTTGAGGAGAATATGGGAGGAATCTCAGTGTGAAACAGTAATTTAGAGTAAAATAGCGGTATGTGACTGGAGCTTAACAAAATAAGAAACACCATGGTAGTACTAAAGAAAGGCTTTGCCTAATGTGTGGGGAAAGGTTGTTATCACAGATACTTGAAAAGACTTTCACTTCTGGTATATCATGTGGAAGATATTTTTCTACTGGGTCTGCTTTTTAAATTGTACTTTAAATTTTCTATATAACTTCTAAAAATGTATCTATTGGATCAGTCATGAGACAAGAGAGATGTTAAATTCTGCTAGTTAATATTTTTCTATTTTCTTCCTTTTGCTACCTGACATTCTTGTTTACACATTTCAATTATTCTGTTATTTGATGCATGGAGACACATGAGCATTTGTATTTCTGTGTCTGTGACCTTTATTATGATAACTCTCTTTTACCCTTTATTTTTGTGTCTTAGTTTTAACTTTTATATTAATACTGTGATTTATGTTTTGTTTGTGCTTTCCTGATATGATTTTACTCTCTTTTCACTCTCAACCCTTCTAAATCCATTTCTGATATGTCTCCTATGTATAGTATGAGTTAGGTTTTGTTTTTGGATAAAATCTGAGTCTTTTTCTTTTAAGGGGTTAATTTACCCCACTGGCATTTTTTGCTATAACAGATATTTTGTCCTGAATTCTGTCATTTATGTTATTCTACCTGTATTGATGTTTTTTCCTGTGGTATCTGTTATCTGCTCTAAACCCTTTGTTTTCTTTGACTTCATGTGTATGACGTTGGCTTTAGTTTTCATAAGTTGTAATGTTTTTAGACTCTCTTCCTTGTAACATTGTCTTCATAATTAAAAAAAAAACTATAACATCTATAAATTACCTTATAATCTACCAACTTCAATTAATATCAAACAAAAGATGAGGAAATACTCAACGTTTTCTCCCAATTTCTCTCCACACTACATTTTTCGAAGTAATACCATGATTTTTATTTTATTTATTTAGTCTTTTGTTTTTTAGGGCTGCACCCATGCATATGGAGGTTCCCAGGCTACAGGTCCAGTCTGAGCTGTAGCCTCTAGCCTACATCACAGCCACAGCAATGTGGGATTGGAGCTGTGTCTGTTAAATACACCACAGCTCACAGCAACGCCAGATCCTTAACCCATTGAACGAGGCCAGGGATCGAACCTGCATCCACATGGATGCTCATCAGGTTCATTAACCACTGAGCCATGACAGGAACTCCTATTTATTTATTTCCTTTTTTGAATTGTCAAGATTTAAACACAATTACATTTTGTGGTGAAACTTAACACATTTGCTTAGGCAGAGTTATTAATATAGATAGAATTAATGCTTCCACCCAGTCTTTTCTTTCACAGCATTTCTAACCGCAATCTTTTCATTTTTCCTTAACCATTCACTTAGTGAAATCTTACTGTCTTTGTAAAATACAATCCCAAGCCCCACTCCCTACCCGCAACTCCTCCCTCATAATCATTGTGTTTTCAATTTACTACATCTTTTTTTATAATGCTTTTACTTTTTCATTACAGCTGGTTTATAGTGTTCTGTCCATTTTCTTCTATACAGCAAGGTAACACAGTCATATATACATGTATACATTATTTTTTCTCACATTATCATGCTCCATCACAAGTGACTAGATATAGTTCCCAGGATCTCAATCCTTATCCACTCCAAAGGCAATAGTTTTCGTCTATTAACCCCAAATTCCCAGTCCATGTCACTCACTCCCCCTCCCTCTTGGCAACACAAGTCTCTTCTCCAAGACCATGAATTTCTTTTCTGTGGAAAGGTTCATTTGTGCTGTCTATTAGATTCCAGATATAAGTGAAATCATATGGTATTTCTCTTTCTCTTTCTGACTTACTTCACTAAGAATGAGAGTCTCTAGTTCCATCCATGTTGCTGCAAATGTCATTATTTTGTTTTTTATGGCTTAGTAGTATTCCATTGTGTATATATAGCACATCTTTTTCTTTCTTAATGAATTTTATTTCAATTGTCGGTGTACAGAAATCATCACAAGTCGATTTGATGGTATTTGCATCCCAAAACCTCAGTTCTTCCCCCGACCCCCCAGACTGTCTTGTTTGAAAAACCAGAGGTTTTCCAGAGTCTGTGAGTCATTGTATGCTCTACAAAGAAGTTCACTGTGTCTTTTTAGTTTCCACATGTAAGTGGTAGCATTGGGTGTTGCTGTCTAATTGTCTGACTGGTTTCACTTCGCATGATAATTTCTAGGTCCATCCATGTTGCTATAAATGTTGTTATTTCGTTCCTTTTAATGGCTGAGTAATATTCCATCATGTGTATATAACATATTTTCCCTATCCACTCCTCTGTCAATGGGCATTTAGGTTGTTTCCATGACCTGGCTATTGCATAGAGTGCTGCAATGAACACTGCAGTACATGTGTCTTTTCGAGTCATGGTTTCCTCTGGATAGATGCTCAGGAGTGGGATTGCTGGATCAAATGGTAATTCTATTTTGAGTTATCTGAGGAATCTCCATACTGTTTTCCACAGTGGTTGCACCAATTTACATTCTCACCAGAAGTGTAATAGGGATCCTTTTTCTCCACGCCCTCTCCAGGACTTAATGTTTATAGACTTTGGTGATGGCCATTCTGGCCGGTGTAAGGTAGGACCTCATAGTGGTTTTGATTTCCGTTTCTCTAATGAGGAGTGATGTTGAACATCTTTTCATGTGTTTATTTGCTATCTGCATGTCTTCTTTGGAGAACTGTCTACCTAGATCCTCTGCCCATTTTTGATGGGGTTGTTTGTTTCTTTGGTATTGAGTGGTAGGAGCTGTTTGTAAATTTTGGAGATTAATCCCTTGTCAGTCGATACATTTGCAAATACTTTCTCCCATTCTGTGAGCTGTCTTTTCATTTTGTTTAGGGTTTCCTTTGCTGTGCAGAAACTTTGAAGTTTAATTAAGTCCCATTTGTTTATTTCTCTTTTTATTGTCCTTACTCTGACACATGGATCTGAGAAAATGTTGCTATCATTTATGTTAGAGAGTGTTTGGCCTATGTTATCCTCTAAGAGTTTTATAATATCTGGTCTTATATCCAGATCTTTAATCCACTTTGAGTTTATTTTTGTGCCTGGTGTTAGAAAGTGTTTTAGTTTCATTTTTTTGCATGTAGTGTCCAGTTTTCCCAGCACCACTTACTGAACAGGCTGTCTTTTCTCCAATGTATATTCTTGCCTCCTTTGTCATGGATTAGTTGACTATAGATGCATGGATTTAATTCTGGGCTTTCTGTCCTGTTCCACTGATTTATATTTCTGTCTTTGTGCCAGTACCATACAGTTTTGATGACTGTAGCTTTGTAGTAGAGTCTGAAGTCAGGGAGCCTGATTCCTCCAGCTTCATTTTTCTTTTTCAGGATGTCTTTGGCTATTCTGGGTTTTTTTGTGTTTCCAAACAAACTTTAAAATATTTTATTCTACTTCTGTGAAAAATGTCCTTGGCAATTTGATAGGGATTGCATTGAATCTGTACATTGCCTTGGGTAGTATAGTCATTTTGATAATACTGACTCTTCCAATCCAAGAGCATGGTATATCTTTTCAACTGTTCATGTCATCTTTGATTTCTTTCATCACTGCCCTATAATTTTCAGAGTACAGGTCTTTTGTCTCTTTAGGAAGGTTTATTCCTAAGTATTTGATTCTTTTTGATGCGATGGTAAATGCGATTGCTTTCCTAATTTCTCTTTCTGATCTTTCATTGTTAGTATATAGAAATGCCATTGATTTCTGTGTATTAATTTTGAATCCTGCAACTTTGCCAAATTCATTGATGAGCTCTAACAGTTTTCTGGTAGAGTCTTTAGGATTCTCTAGGTATAGTATCATGTCACCTGCAAAAAGTGATAGTTTTACTTCTTCTTTCACAGTTAGGATTCCTTTTATTTCTTTTTTTTCTCTGATTGCTGTGGCTAGAACTTCTAGAACTATGTTGAATAGTAGTGGCTAGAGAGGACATCTCTGTCTTGTTCCTGATCTCAGCGGGAATTCTTTCAGCTTTTCACCATTGAGAATGATGTGAGCTCTGGGTTTGTCATAGATGGCCTTGATTATGTTGAGGTAGATTCCCCCTATGCCCACTTTCTGAAGGGTTTTTATCAGAAATGGATGTTGGATTTTGTCAAAGGCTTTTTCTGCATCTATGGAGATGGTCATATGGTTTTTATTCTTCAGTTTGTTAATGTGGTGTATCACACTGATTGATTTGCATATATCGAAGAATCCTTGCATCCCTGGGATAAATCCCACTTGATCATGATGTACAATCCTTTTAATGGATTGTTGGATTCTGTTGACTAGTATTTTGTTGTGAATTTTTGCATCTATGTTCATCAGAGAGATTGGCCTATAGTTTTCTTTTTTTGTGGTATCTTTGTCTGGTTTTGGAATCAGGGTGATGGTTGCTTCATAGAATGAGTTTGGGAGTGTCCCTCCCTCTGCAATTTTTTGGAAGAGTTTCAGAAGGATAGGCAATAGCTCTTCTCTAAATGTTTGATAGAATTCACCTGTGAAGCCATCTAGTCCTGGACTTTTGTTTGTTGGAAGTTTTTTAATCACAGTTTCAATTTCAGAACTTGTGATTTGTCTATTCATATTTTCTATATAGTCTTGGTTTAGTCTTGGGAGATTGTACTTTTCTAAGAATGTGTCCATTTCTTCTAGGTTTTCCATTGTATTGCCATATAGCTGTATATAGTAGTCTCTTATGATCCTTTGTATTTCTGTGCTCTCTGTTGTTACTTCTCCTTTTTCATTTCTAATTTTATTGATTTGTGTCCTCTCTCTTTTTTTCTTGATAAGTCTGGCTCAGGGTTTATCAATTTTGTTGACCTTTTCAAAGAACCAGCTTTTAGTTTCATTGATCTTTTCTATGGTTTTCTTCATTTCTATTTCATTGATTTCTGCTCTGATCTTAATGATTTCTTTTCTTCTACTAACCTTAGGTCTTGTCAGTTCTTCCTGCTCTAGCTGCTTTAGATGTAAAGTTAGGTTGTTTATTTGAGCTTTTTCTTGTTTCCTGAGGTAGGCTTGTATTGCTATAAACTTTCCTCTTTGAACTGCTTTTGCTACATCCCAGAGGTTTTGGAGTGTCGTATCTTTGTTGTCATTTGCTTAATTTCCTCTTTGATTTCTTCAGTGATCCATTGGTTATTTAGTAGCGTGTTGTTTAGTCTACACGTATTTGTATTTTTTGCCAGTTTTTTTCTTGTTGATGATTTCCAGTCATATAGCATTGTGGTCAGAGAAGATGCTTGAAATGATTTCAATTTTTTAAAAGTTACTGAGGCTTGATTTATAGCCCAGGATGTGATCAGTCTTAGAGAATGTTCCATTTGCACTTGAGAAGAATGTGTATTCTGTTGCTTTTGGATGGAATGTCCTATAAATATCTATTAAGTCAATCTGATCTAATGCTTCATTCAGGGCCTGTGTTTCCTTATTGATTTTCTGCCTGGATGATCTGTCCATTGCTGTAAGTGGGGTGTTAAAGTCCCCCACTATGATGGTGCTATTGTTGATTGCTCCTTTTAAGGTTGTTAGCAGTTGCCTTATATATTGTGGTGATCCTATGTTGGGTGCATAGATATTTAAAATTGTTATATCTTCTTCTTGGATTGGACCTTTGATCATTATGTAGTGCCCTTCCTTGTCTCTTAAAATGTTCTTCATTTCAAAGTCTATTTGTCTGATAGGAGTATTGCTACTCCGGCTTTCTTTTGATGCCTGTTTGCATGGAATATTTTCTTCCATCCTCTCACTTTCAATTGCTGCTGTGGCTTTCTTTTGATGCCTGTTTGCATGGACTATTTTCTTCCACCCTCTCACTTTCAATTTGTATGTGTCCCTAGAAGTGAAGTGGGTCTCTTGAAGACAGCATATATATGGGTCTTGTTTTTGTATCCATTTGGCTAGTGTATGTCTTTTAGTTGGGACATTCAGTCCATTAACATTTAAGGTAATTATTGATATATATGTTCTTATTGCCATTGTATTAACTGTTTGGGGTTTCTGTTGCTCTTTTTTTCTTCCCTTATTCT
>PVHT021183526.1:11016118-11064891 GCA_004024745.2 Catagonus wagneri | reverse complement strand
GTGTCCCTAGAAGTGAAGTGGGTCTCTTGAAGACAGCATATATATGGGTCTTGTTTTTGTATCCATTTGGCTAGTGTATGTCTTTTAGTTGGGACATTCAGTCCATTAACATTTAAGGTAATTATTGATATATATGTTCTTATTGCCATTGTATTAACTGTTTGGGGTTTCTGTTGCTCTTTTTTTCTTCCCTTATTCTCTTGTTGTCTCCTCTCACAAGATGGCTATCTTTAATGTTGTATTTGAGTTGATTTTTCTTTTTCTTTTTTTTTTGCCTTTTTGTCATTTTAGGGCTGCACCCGCAGCATGTGGAGGTTCCCAGGCTAGGGGTCTAATCAGAGCTGCATTCGCGGGCCTATGCCGTAGCCACAGCAATGAGGGATCTGAGCCGCATCTGCGACCTACACCACAGCTCACGGCAATGCCGGATCATTAATCCACTGAGCAAGGCCTGGGATTGAACCCACAACCTCATAGTTCCTCGTCGGATTCATTAACCGCTGTGCCACGATGGGAACTCCGAGTTGATTTTTCTTATTTGTTTGTGTATCAGTTGTAGATTTTTGGTTTGCAGTTACCCTGAAGTTTTGATATAGAGGTCTATATACAACTGAGATAATATTAAGTTGCTGGTTTCTTAATTGCTCATGCTTCTCTATTGACCTGCATTTGTGCTCTCTTACGATTTCTGATTTTGGTAGCATAATTGTACATGGATGATTTAGTATCTTTACTGTATATATGCCTTTATTGGTGGGCCTTGTCATTTGTGGTGTTTTTGTTTTTGGTCGTGGCCTTTTTTTTCTGCCTAGAGAAGTTCCTTTAGGAGTTGTTGTAAAGCTGGTTTAGTGTTGCAGAAATCTCTTAGCTTTTGCTTATCTGTAAAGGTTTTGATCTCTCCTTCAAATCTGAAAGAGAGCCTTGCTGGATAAAGTAATCTTGGTTGGAAGTTTTTCCCTTTCATCACATTTAGAATATCATGCCACTCCCTTCAGCCTGCAGCATTTCAGATGAAAAATCTGCTCATAACCTTATTGGGGTTCCTTTGTATGTCATTTGTTTCTTTTCCCTAGCTGCTTTCAAAATTTTCTCTTTGTCTTTAATTTTGGTCATTTTGATTAATATGTGTCTCGGGGTGTTCCTCCTTGGGTTTATTTTATATGGTACTTGTTGCGCTTCCTGGATTTTAGTGAGTGCTTCCTTTCCCATATTAGGCAAGTTTTTGGCTACTATCTCTTCAAATATTTTTTCTGTCCCCTTCTCTCTCTCTTCTCCCTCTGGCACTCCTATAATACGGATGTTGGTGCATTTAACATTATCCCAGAGTTCTCTGAGACTCTGCTCATTTCCTTTCAATCTGTTATCTCTTTTCTCTTCTGCATTAGGGATTTCCCCTAATCTGTCCTCCAACTCACTGATTCTTTCTTCTGCATCCTGTATTCTACTCTTGGCTGCTTCTAATGAATCTTTTATTTCAGTTATTGTATTTTGCATCTCTTCTTGTTTAATTTTTACATCTTATATTTCTTTGCTCAGTGTTCCCTTTAAATTATCAACCTTTGCCTCCAGTCTATTTCCAATGCCTTGCATCATCTTCAGCCTCAACAGTCTAAAGTCTCTTTCTGGGAGGCTTATAATCTCCTCATCACTGAACTGTTTTTATGGGGTTTTTTCTTTCTTACTTATCTGAGTTAGAGTTTCCTGTCTTTTCATTTTTATAGGTTTTTGGTGTGGTGACCTTTGTGCTGACAATAGAGTTATAGCCTCTCTTAGTTCTGGTGTTTGCCTCCCCTGTGGTTAAAGTTGGTATGGAGCGGGCTTCTTCTAGGCTTCCCGATGGGAGGGACTGGTGCCTGCCCACTGGTAGGTCGGGTTGATTCCTCTCCCTCTGATGGATGGGGCTTTGTCTCTGGGTGAGATTAGAGGCTTGCTGTGTGCCTGAGGGGTCTTTAGGCAGCCTGTTTACTGATGGGTTGGGCTGTGATCCCACCTGAATTATTGTTTAGCCTGTGCTGATGGGAGGAATCAGATTTTCCCAGAAATGGTCACCTCCAGAGAAATGAAGGCTGATGAATGTTCCTGAGAGCTTCACCTCCAATGCCCTTTGCCCACAACAAGGCACAGTCAACCCTGTTTTCCCAGGAGATCATCCCAGAATTGCAGTCAGGTTTTATCCGGATTCCTATGGAGACTTTGCTTTGCCCTGGGACCAGTGCACATGAAAGTCTGTGTGTGCATTTCATGAATGGGGTCTCTGTTTCCCCCAGTCCTGTGGAGCTCCTGCACACAAGCCCCCCTGCTCCTGGGGCTCTTTCTCCCTGTGCCAGATCCCCAGGTGTGGGGATTTGATGTGGTGCTCAGAACTCTCACTCCTGTAGGTAAGTCTCTGTGATACAGTTACTTTCCAGTCTGTTGGACTTCTCACCCGGGAGGTATGGGGTTGCTTCTATTGCATAATCGCCCCTCTCACCTCTTGATATGGTCTCCTCTTTGTCTTCTGGTGTAGAATATCTTTTGGGGAAGTTTACAGTCCATTTGGTATGGTTGCTTGGCATTTGGTTATAGTTTTGTTGTTTTTTGGCAGAGAAGTTGAGCTCCAGTCCTTCTATTCCACCATCTTGGTCCAATCTCCTATAGCACATCTTCTTAATCCAATCATCTGTCGTGGACATTTAGGTTGTTTCCATGTATTGGCCATTGTGAATAGTGCTGCAATGAACATGTGGTTGCATGTGTCTTTTTTATGGAAAGTTTTGTCCTGGTATATGCCCAGGAGTGGGGTTGCTGGGTCAAATGGTGGTTCTATGTATAATTTTCTGAGGTACCTCCATATTGTTTTCCATAATGGTTGTGCCAATTTATATTCCCACCAACAGTGCAGGAAGGTTCCCTTTTCTCCACACCCTTCAGCATTTTTTATTTGTGGACTTATTCATCATGGCCATTGTGACTGGTGTGAGGTGGTGCCTCATAGCAGTTTTGATTTGCCTTTCTCTAATAATCAGTGATGTGGAGCCTTTTTTTATGTGCTTTTTTGCTATCTCTCTTTTTTTTTTTTTTGGAGAAATGTCTCTACAGGTCTGTTGCCCATTTTTCAATTAGGTTGTTGACTTTTTTGCTGCCGTGTTGAAAAAGTTGTTTGTATGTTTTAGAGATGAAGCCCTTGTCAGTTGCATCATTTGAAACTATTTGCTACTCATTCTGTAAGTTGTCTTTTTTTTTTATGGTTTGCTTAGCTGTGCAAAAGCTTGTCAGTTTGATTAGATGCCATTGGTTTATTTTTGCTTTTATTTTTGATGCTTTGGGAGACTGACCTAAGAAACATTTGTAAGGTTGATATCAGAGAATGTTTTGCCTATGTTCTCTTCAAGGAGTTGAATGGTGTCTTGTCTTACATTTAAATCTTTAAGCCACTTTGAATTTATTTTTGTATATGGTGTGAGGATGTATTCCAGTTTTTTTGATTTACATGCAGCTTTCCAGTTTTCCCAACACTACTTGCTAAACGGACTGTCTTTTTCTCATTTTATATTCTTGCTTCCTGTATTGAAGATTAATTGACCATAGGTTTCTGGGTTTACTTCTGGGTTCCCTATTCTGTTCCATTGGTCTGTATGTCTGTTTGGTACCAGTACCACACTATGTTGATTACTGTGGCTTTATAGTGTAGCCTGAAGTCTGGGAGATTATGCCTCATGCTTGGTTTTTATTACTCATGATTGCTTTGGCAATTCTGGGTCTTTTATGGTTCCATATAAATTTTTGGAGTTTTTTTATAGCTTTGTGAAAAGTGTCACGGGTCATTTGATAGGTATTGCATTGAATTTGTAGCTTGCTTTGGGGAGTATGCCATTTTTACAATATTAATTTTTCCAAATAAGGAGCATGGAATATATTTCCATTTCTTTGAATCCTCTTTAATTTACTTGATTAATGTTTTATAGTTCTCAGCATGTAAGTCTCTCTCTCTCTCTCTCCTTTTTTTTTTTTTTTTTTTGCCTTTTCTAGGGTTGCACTCATGGCATATGGAGGTTCTCAGGCTAGGGGTCTAACAGAGGCTGTAGCCGCCAGCCTATACCACAGCAACACAGGATCTGAGCCACATCTGCAACCTACACCACAGCTCACGGCAACCCGGGATCCTTAACCCACTGAGGTAGGCCAGGGATCAAACCCACAACCTCATGGTTCCTATTTGGATTCGTTAACCACTGAGCCACGATGGGAACTGTAGCATATAAGTCTTTTACCTCCTTGCTCAGGTTTCCTCCAGGGATTTTATTTGTTTGGGTGCAATTTTAAAAGGCATTGTATTTTTGTATTCCTTTTCCAATATTGCATTATTAGTATACAGAAAAGTGACAGATTTCTGAATGTTAATCTTGTATCCTACTACTTTCCTAAATTTGATGATCAGTTTGAGTAGTTTTTGGGTTGAGTCCTTAGGGTTTTCTATATATAGTATCTTGTCTTTTGTATAGAGTGACAATTTTACCTCTTCTCTTCCAATTTGGATACCTTTTATTTATTTTGTTTGTTGGTTTGCTGTGGCTAGGACTTTCAATACTATGTTCAATAAAAGTGGTGAGAGTGGGCATCCTTGTCTTGTTCCAGATTTTAGTGGGAAGGCTTTCAGCTTTTCCCATTAAGTATTATATTTGCTGTGGGTTTGTCATAACTGGCTTTTATTATGTTAAGGAATGTTCCCTCTATGTGCACTTTGGTAAGAGTTTTTGTCATGAATGGATGTCGACTTTGTCAAATGATTTTTCTGCATCTATTGAGATGACCATGTGGTTTTTGACTTTTCTTTTGTTAATGTGGTGTATGATGATGATTGATTTGCATATATTGAACTATCCTTGTTAACCTGGGATGTAGCACACTTGGCTGGGGTGTATGATCTTTTCTTGGATTCGGTTAGCTAAAACTTTGTTGAGAATTCTTATGTTTATATTCATCGAAGATATTGGATTACGTTTTTATTTTTTGGTGGTATCTTTGGTTCTGGTAGTAGGGTGATGATGGCATCATAGAAGCTCTTTGGGAGTGCTCCTTCTTCAACCTTTTGGAAAATTTTAAGAAGGATACGTATTAGTTACTCTTTGCATGTTTGGTAGAATTCGCCTGTGAAGCCATCTGGTCCTGGATTTTTATTTGTAGGGAGTGTTTTTATTATGCATTCAATTTCATTTCTAGTGATCAGTCTGCTCAATTGATCTATTTCTTCTTGATTCAATTTTGGCAGGCTGTAAACTCTAGAAAGTTGTCCATTTCTTCTAGGTTGTCAAATTTGTTGGCATAAATTGTTCATAGTATTCTCTTATGGTTTGTTGTGTTTCTGCAGTATCCATTTTGATTTCTCCTCTTTGATTTCTTATTTTGTTTATTTGGGTTTTTTCTCTTCTCTTCTTGGTGAATATGGTCAGAGGTTTGTCAATTTTGTTTACTTTTTCAAAGAACCAGGTCTTGGTTTTATTGATTTTTTCTATTGTTTTTTGAATCTCTGTTTTATTGATTTCCTCTCTGATTTTTAGGATTTCTTTCCTTCTGCTCACTTTAGGTTTTGTTTGTTCTTCTTTTTCTAATTCATTTAGGTTGTGGGTTAAGCTGTCAATTTGAGGCTTTTCTTCTTTTGTGAGGAAGGCCTGTATCACTATGAATTTCCCTCTGTGCACTGCTTTTGTGGCATCCAAAAGATTTTGAACCGTTGTGTCTTCATTATCATTTGTCTCGAGGCATTTTTTAATTTCCTTCTTGATTTTCTCATTGACCCATTGGTTTTTTACTAGCCTGTTGTTTAGTAGTAAGTTTTTTCTCATTTCTTTTCCTATGGTTGATTTCTAGTTTTATGCCATTGTTGTCAGAGAAGATACTTGAAATAATTTCAGTGCTCTTAAATTTGTTGAGGTCAGCTTTGTGCCTCAGTATGTGATTGATCCTTGAGAATGTTCTATGTGCACTTGAGAGAATGTATATTCTGATTTTTTTTGGATGTAGTGTCCTAAAAATGTTGATGAAGTCTAACTTCTATTGTGTCATTTAGGATCTCTGTTGCCTTATTGATTTTTTTTCTAGAGGATCTGTCCATTGATACGAGTGGGGTGTTAAATTCTCCTACTATTATAGTATTTCCATCAGTTTCTCCTTCTATGTTAGTACTTGTTGTATCTGGGTGCTCCTATATTAGGGGCGTATATATTGACAATTGTAATGTTCTCTTCTTGAATGGATCCTTTTACCATTAAATAGTGTCCTTCTTTGTCTTTCTTTATGGCCTTCATTTTTAAGTCTATTTTGCCTGACATGAGTATTGAAATTCCTACTTTCCTGTCTTGTCCACTGGCATGAAATATCTTTTCCCGTCACTTCACTTTCAACCTATATGCGTCCTCTGCCCTAAGGTGAGTCTCTTGTAGACAACAGATTGTAGGTTTTTGCTTTTTCATCCAGTCTATCACTTTGTGTTTTTTGATGGGAGCATTCAGTATATTGACATTTAAGGTAATTATTGATAGATATGTATTTATTCCCATTTTAAAGCTCATTGGCAAAACATTCTCTGACATCAACCTTACAAATGTTTTCTCAGGTCAGTCTCCAAAAGCATCAAAAATAAAAGCAAAAATAAACCAGTGGGATCTAATCAAACTGACAAGCTTTTTCACAGCCAAGGAAACCAAAAAAAAAAAGAAATACAACTTACAGAATGGGAGAAAATGGTTTCAAATGATGCAACTGACAGGGGCTTAATCTCTAAAATATACAAACAACTTTTTCAACTCAGCAGCAAAAAAGCCAACAACCCAATTGAAAAATGGGCAAGACTTGAATAGATATTTCTCCAAAAAAAGATATACAGATGGCCGACAAGCACATGAAAAAATGCTCAGCATCACTGATTATTAGAGAAATGCAAATCAAAACAGCTATGAGGTACCACCTCACACCAGTCAGAATGGCCATCATTAATAAGTCCACAAATAACAAATGCTGGAGAGGGTGTGGAGTAAAGGGAACCCTCCTGCACTGTTGGTGGGAATGTAAATTGGTATAACCACTATGGAAAACAGTATGGAGGTACCTTACAAAACTATATGTGCAACTACCATATGACCCAGCAACTCCACTCCTGGGCATATACCTGGACAAAACTTTCCTTGGAAAGGACACATGCACCCACATGTTCATTGCAGCACTATTCACAATAGCCAAGAGATGGAAACAACCTAAATATCCATTAGATGAATGGATTAAGATGATGTGGTATATATACACAATGGAATACTACTCAGCCATAAAAAGAATAAAATAATGCCATTTGCAGAAACATGGATGGAACTAGAGACTCTCATACTAAGTGAAGTAAGTCAGAAAGAGAAAGACATGGACATGGAGAACAGACTTGTGGTTTCCAAGGGGGAGGGGGAGGGAGTGGGATGGACTGGGAATTTGAGGTTGATAGATGCAAACTACTGTCCTTGGAATGCATAAGCAATGAGATCCTGCTGTAGCACTGGAAACTATATTTAGTCACTTATGATGGGGTATCATAATGTGAGAAAAAGAAATGTATATATGTATGTGTGATTGGGTCACCTTGCTGTACATTAGAAAATTGACAGAACACTATAAACCAGCTATAATGGAAAAAAATAAATATTAAAAGAAAGAGTGACACATATAGAAAAAAAGTAGTAATATAGACTAACATTAAAGAAAATTTTTCCTACTAGATATTTAAATATACTTTAAAAGAATAATATTTAATTTTATACATGAACAATTAATAAACTCCTATTGCCAAAGAACTCCCATCAGTTCTTCCAAATCAATCTGTATCTCAGTTTTCTTTTCAAGTGACTTATGGTATATTTAGAGAGCTTTTCCTCCAGTTATTTTGTTGTGGTTCTTTTAGTTGTGATGGTATTGGTGCTTAATAATTAAAATCTGCTGTCTTCATTTTAGCACCCTGGCCATTCAGTTTCTTAAATTATTTTTATTCTTATATATTTATTCATTTGCTTTTTAGGGCTGCACCCAAAGCATATGGATGTTTCCAGGCTAGGTGTCAAATTGGAGCTACAGCTGCTGGCCTACACCATAGCCATAGCAACTCTGGGTCAGAGTCACATCTGTGACCTACACTACAACTCAGGGCAATGCCAGATCCCAGACACACTGAGCGAGGCCAGGGATCAAACCCACATCATCATGGGTACTAGCTGGATTCATTTCCACTGCATCATGATAGGAACTCCATTAAATTATTTTTAATAAAAAATCCATTTAATATAATCCATTTAATATAAAAATATATAAATCCATTTAATATAAAATCCATGTCTTCCTAATGGGGACATTGTTTGGGGGCATTTCATTTCCTCTTTAGGTTTCAGCCTTTTTGTTATTTTTTTTTTAGGTGTGCTATATATTTAAATTTTTTGATGCACTGTTGATGTAGCCGCATGGTGATTGGATTCCACATTTGGTTCTTTTTCATTCTTTGTAGCTTCTGTTTTCATTTGCTAAAGACATTTTTCCCTGAGAAAAAGTATATGGGAAATAACTTTTTTGAGTTCTTGCATATTTGAACATATATTAAATTTGTATTCACAGTTGACTTATACTTTTGACACATGTAGAATTCTAAGTGCAGAATTATTTTTCCTCAAAGCTTTGAAAGCATTACCTCATTGTTTTTTGGCAGAGAGTGTTTCTGAGAAGGCTAAAGTCTTTGACTTTTTTTTTTCCTTTGTGGACAACAGCATTGTTTTGTTTTGCTTTCTGTTTCCTTGTTTTATCACTTTCTGACACTATGGAGGCACTATTTTATTCATTTCTAATATAGAAGTGGTTTCTTTCATTCCCATGAAGTTGGTACTTGTTGAATTCTTATAGACCGAAAACTCCTTTCTTAAACTCTGGTAGTTTTATTAATTTCATTTATTTAATATATCTTGCTTTCATGGTTCTTTATTTTCTTTCTCATAAATTCCTATTATATGAATGTCATGTTCCTGGTTAAATGTCACTCAGCTTTTTTCTCAAATATCTGATTTTTTTCTCTTGCTGAATAATCTGGACTTTAAAAAAATGTATTTATCTTACCAAATAAATTTTATCCTAAGTGATGTATTTTAATTTTTCTGTGATTACTACCTCTTATGACAATGTTAAATCATATTTTATATAATTTCTTCTTTGATTTCTCTAATCAAAAGAATACTTTAGGAGTTCCCATCATACTGCAGTGGAAATGAATCCAACTAGGAACCATATGGTTGTGGGTTCGATCCCTGGCCTTGCTCAGTGTGTTAAGGATCTGGCATTGCCATGACCTGTGGTGTAGGTTGCAGATGCGGTTTGGATCCAGAGTTTCTGTGGCTGTGGTGCAGGCTGGCAGCTACACCTCCGATTGAACCCCTAGCCTGGGAACCTCCACATGCTGCAGGTGCGGTCCTAAAATGACCAAAGACAAAAAAAAAAAGAATACTTTAAAGATCTTTTCTGTTAGTTGTATAATTTATTTTACTTTAAGGATTAAACAGTCTGTTTCTGATGAGTGCATGTGTGTGTATGTGCATGCTGTTGGTTTTCTTTTAATATCTGCTGATCTGACTAGTTACTGCTATTATTAGGAAAACTACTTACTTTTATTAATTTACTTTGTAAGTAGCTAAATTACTAATTTGTCATAATTATTTTTAAATCTCCCCTTCTCTAAATAATATTCTATTTAATTTTTTGTATTGGTTGGAACTTCCAGGAAAACTTTAAATATACATTCTTTAAAACTATAAGAATACATGTCATACAGAG
Source organism: Catagonus wagneri (assembly GCA_004024745.2). NCBI lineage: Eukaryota > Metazoa > Chordata > Mammalia > Artiodactyla > Tayassuidae > Catagonus > Catagonus wagneri. The sequence goes on along the minus strand of PVHT021183526.1, from coordinate 11,055,069 downwards.
AATATATACAGTAAAATATTATATATTGTATATTATAGCATGTGTATAATTATCTATTGTTTAATCATATTGATATTATTTATTAGTTTTGAAGTCCATTAAAATTCATATTTTTCTTTACAGTTTGCTCAAAGCTGTTTTATCATGTTCTTGAAAAAAAGTTTCTTCAAATTATTTTACCATTTATTAATATTTTCTCTTATTTGCTTATTAAAGTATCTCAATATATTAACATGTATCTTAATTTGGGCTAGCCTTACATTCTTTTATAAACTTTATTTAAATGTATGTTATTATTTTAACATGCTGATTTATTTTATTGTTTTATTAGTATATTTCTCTCTTAAAGAATTTGTAAATTTCTTGAATTATCTTCATGATTATGAGGATTAGACTTGATTTATAAACATAATTGAGTAGAAATATATTGCTTTCCACAACACAAAAACTTAGAGATCATAAGCATTATTTGTTCTGTGTTTTTTAGAACTTAAAATTCTTGGGACCCAGCATTTTGGAAAAGATCTTAATAACATTTAATTTCTTCTCTTTTAATAAATGTATAATATCATCTCTTCTGAGATAAAGTACGGACAATAGCTTATTTCATGTAGATTTTCTAATATTCGACAGTTATGTAACATTATTCTTTAAAGTCTTTAACCTTTCCCATATTTGTGGCCTCTTGCTGGTATACAAATTTCTTATTTCTAGTTTCCTGAAATTTGCTTAATTATGAAATTGATTTTGATTTTGTAATTGACTTGATTTGCAAGAAGTTTGACTATTATTAGATTTACTCAAAACATAAGTTCTTACACTTGTCCGTCTTCTAAATTTTTCATATTTTCTAATATATTAATTCAGATTTTGTCCTTATAATCTATCATATTATCTCCAGATTTTTTTCTTTTTTCTTTTCTTTTTTTTTTTTTTTTTTACTGAAGGGGGTAGGGCGACTAAGTTGAAGAGTTAATTCTCATTTTCCTAGCTCAATAATTAATGAGTGTGCTTCTAAAGTCAGATTTTTCTTCGTCCTTTTAGTTTTCATGGATGTTTATTATTCTAACTGACATTAATATCTAAGACTACAACTGGACATAATACATTATCTTTGATCCTAGAGCTATTTGATAGACTGTTTTCATCTTTACTTTCAATTTCAACTAGGTACGTGTTTTGTAAACATTCTGTAATGATCATATTTTTCATTATTGAAGTATTTGTCTCATTTTTAATAGTATGTTATCTTCTCCTTTGCTATTATTTAGGCCAACTGCTCTTACCTAGCTACTATTATAATGTTTGTAGTCATTCATGTTCCTAGTCCAAAATAAATGTTTCTAATGTAATATAATTTAGGGAGTAAGATATTCAACTTATTATATTAGTATCTAAATCAAGAAACTTAGGGCTTTTCATCAGCTTCTAAATTTTAGAGTTAAATCTAAGTAGTGTCCCATACAGTATCATTATTTTAAACAAACTTTTGTTTCCTTTACTGCAAAAGAAAACCATCGTTCAAACAGCTTCTAAAAATCAAAGCTTTTGGGCCAGAATTAATAATATGATATCATCACCATAAATTAGTTCTGACAAGACTTGTGTCCTTTAGTCCTTTGAAATAACTAGATAATCAAAGGGGGGAAATGAAGCTTAGCAGAAGCTGATAGAGTGGAATTTTTTCAACATATCACACATACAGGGAAAGTCTACACTGTTTCAAGTTACTCTCTGTATTGATTTCCCTTTTGACCTTTCAGTAAGAGCAGGCTCATGTTCACCAGCACATGCTCAGGACTTGGAATAGGATGTCAATGACAGCTGTTATCATGAGTCCTGTGGGTGTGTCACAGATATCCAATTTCCTTTGAAATAGTGCATTCTGATGAGAAGCCAGAATAGCATTTGATATTAAAAAGCACAAATGCAAAGTGGTCCATATTTCCTGAAGCCTCATTCAAGTGGGAAGGCACATTTTTGGGATAAGGTTCAAAATATGACTTTGGCAGAGTTCCTTCCCATTGTGGCTAGGCTCAGCGGTAACAAACCCGACCAGTATCTATGAGGAAACAGGTTCAATCCCTGGTCTCACTCAGTGGGTTAATGATCCAGCATTGCCTTGAGCTGTGGTGTAAGTCACACACGTGGCTTGGCACTGGCGTTGCTGTGGCTGTGGTGTAGGTTGGCAGCTACAACTTTGATTTGACCCTAACCTAGGAATTTCTATATGCTGCATGTGCAGCCCTAAAAAGCAAAAAACAAACAAACTAACAAAAAATATGACTTTGGCTACAGAACACCACATTAGCCTTCACCAGATTAGTCACTGAAAAGCCAGAACCCAAATCCTTCCCTTTGGATATCAAGAATCTCTATATTGTCTCATATTTGTTCAAAAATAGCCCCACTTGGCCCATTCTTCTCACCTTTAGCCTTCTAGCCTGTTTCCTATTTCCCACCCCTTATATTTTGGCACCTTGTCCCCGTGAACCTTACTTTTTTGATATAGGAATGCAACTCCCTACACCTAGTTAATGTCAGTTCTTGCTCTTGTCTCTGTCTCATACTAATAATGGTTTTCATGAGCAGCTACTTCTATATTCTGCAACTGGGAGTAGGTTTATCTTTTCAGAATCACAGAAACAGTCCATTTGAATAGGACCAAGGGATCATTACTTTTCCCACCATCTTACAGGTACAAAGCAGGAACATGACATTCCTAAGTTTACACACAGCTGGTCTATAGGAGATGAAGGGCTTAAATTTAACTTTCCTGAATGTATTCCTGTGGGCTTTCTTCTCTGTCCATCATTTTCAAACTTTGCAAAGCCCTAGGACACTTTAAATCATATATTCTATTGAGTCAAAGAATATAAAGCTCATTAAAGGGAGCTAGATTAAAATAAATGCTGGAAAACTAGACCCTGTCTCTTCAACCACGCCATCCCTTCTCCTTCGGCAGGCCCCAAAGCAAGCTGACAGACATATGATTTGAAAACTACTGCTGTCAAAAAATTTAAACAATAGAAAGGGCAACGGAAAATACCAGAGGCCGAGGAAGGGGGTGATGGGATAAGGATGTGGGGAAGAAATTGCAATTTTAAATAAGATGGTCAAGGCAAACCTCATTAAGAAGGTGACATTGGAGCAACCATCAGGAGCAGATGAGGGAGCAGTCCATGTGGCCATTCAGCAGAAGAACATTCCTGGCAGAGGGAACAACTATGGCCATCTCCTGGGCTTGGCTAAAGCACAGTAAGGTGGTGCATTTGGAAATATGAGTGAGGAAGGTTTACTCTTCTAGCCATCCAGGTCAAATCAGAGAGTCCTGGTAATATTGTGACAACAGATATTGCAGGTAAATTACCTCTTTTGTATCATCTTCAATGATACGTCAGGCACCCCCAGCCCCCTCATCGGACAAAGATTATCCAACTTTAATATTAAATGTGTGTGTGTTTCTGTGAAAACTTATTTTCTTAAACATTTCTTTTTTTCTTTTTGGCCACACCGAGGCAGGTGAAGGCTCCCTGGCCAGGAGTCAAACCCACGCTACGACAGTGACCTTAGCCATAACAGTGACACCACTGGATCCTTAACTGCTAAGCCATCAGGGAACTCCTTCTGTATAAATGTATTAACAGGAAGCTTGCCAGTGGGTTGTAGATGATATCACTTATTGCTGTTGTTTTTATTTTTTATTTTTTTATTTTTTTTTTTTGCCTTTTGTCATTTTAGGGCCGCACCCGCGGCATGTGGAGGTTCCCAGGCTAGGGGTCTTATCGGAGCTGTAGCCACTGGCCTACGCTGCAGCCACAGCAACGCAGGATCCGAGCCGCGTCTGCGACCTACACCACAGCTCACGGCAACGCCGGATCGTTAACCCACTGAGCAAGGCCAGGGACTGAACCCGCAACCTCATGGTTCCTATTCGGATTCGTTAACCACTGTGCCACGACGGGAACTCCTGCTGTTGTTTTTAGATACCTAGTTGCATGCTTGGACATCCATTAAAATGAGAATTTGGAGCAACCTGAACAAAATCATTATGTGCATATGACGTATATCATAGTCACTTCTACACATGTGGCCTCCAAAGTTGCTGCCTCCACATGTATCTGGACAGAATTATAAATCGAAAAGATACATGGACTCTTATATCCATAGCAGCACTATTCACAATAGCCAAGACATGGAAATAACCTAAATGCTTGTTGACAGTTGAATAAATAAAGAATATATGTTACATATACACAATGGAATACTACTCAGCCATGAAGAAGAATTAAAAATGCCATTTCTAGCTACATGTATGGACTTAGAGATTATCATTTTAAGCAAAGTATGTCAGAAAGGGAAAGACAATACCAAATGATATCACTTATATGTGGACTCTAAAATATGACACAAATGAACATATCTATGAAATGGAAATAGACTCAGAGACATAGAGAATAGACTTGTGTTTCCCAAGGGGGAAGGAGTGGAGGAGGAATGGATCAGGAGTTTAAGATTAGCAAATGCAAACTGTTATATATAGGATGGATACACAGCAAGGTCCTCTTGTATAGCACAGGGAACTATATTCAATATCCTATAATAAACCATAGTGGAAAAGAGTGTGAAAAAATACACGGGAGTTCTCACTATAGTGTAATGGGATCAGTGGTGTCTCTGCAGCACCAGGACACTTGTTCATTCTCTGCTCAGCACAGTGGGTTAAAGTATCCAACACTGCTGAAGCTGAGGCACAGGTGGCAACTGAGGGTTGTATCTGACCCCTGGCCCGGGCACTCCGTATGTCGCAGGATGGCTAAAAATGAAACACACACATATATGTATATATATAAAACTGAATCACTTTCCTGAACAGCAGAAATTAACACATTGCAAGTCAGCTATAATTTAACAAAAATTTTAAAAAAGATGCTGCCTCCATAACAAGGTGGGTTGTTTATTTTGAATCTAAGCAACTGTGCCATTTCTTTACCTGAGATTCAGGGAGGACTCTTCCAAGTAAAGAGTTGAATCAACATACCAAGTACTTCACAAAACACTGTGTCCCACTCCAAACTCCCATGTTCTTGGCCACCTTGTTCATTTTCCCATAGGGTACAGTCTGCCCAGAATGCTTGACCTCTGACCTTCCCTCTCTAATGACCCATTCTGCCTGGAGAATTCCTGTTCTTCTTTCCAGACCAGCTCATTGATCACTGCTACCTTGGCAGGCAGAGTGAGTGGTTCTCTTCTCCGTGGCCCTTCCATGATCTGCTCCTGCCTCCTCTGTGGTATGAGTTGCATTCAATCACTGCTGAAGAAATGCAGTCTGGTACCAGATGGTGAGCTCCTTGAGGACACATGCTGACAACTGATTCGTTTCTGCATCCACAGGGTGAACCCATCTGATACACAGTAGGCTCTTAATCAGTGTATCTAACACATGTGTGAATGAGTCATGCTAGTCCAATTCTATTATGCAGGTCCATGCTGTGGAAAAGAACAGTTTAGATATCCATGGAGAATTTTTCTATGTTGAAAATCAGAAACTGAAAAATCCTGACCTTATTAGTCACTATGATTATATATATATATATATATATATATATATATATGAACTCATGAACGAGACTTGCATGGGTTCATATTTATATTGCATAAGTTATAGTTCCTGGAAATGAGAGAAATCACTCTTAATCAGGAGATGAGATTTACACATCAGAGAAACAAAATGCTTTATCAGAGATGCATTCATTTATTTATATATTCCATGCATGCTTATTGAGCTGCAGGCGCTATGTTAGACACTTGAATATATCAACGGGTTAAAAGAAAGAAAAAAAAGACCAAGTTCTATTCTTATAGAGTTTGCATTTCATTTTAGTTAACAGAAATAATTAATTGAATTTTTTAAAATAGAGCAGAATAAGGCAGATCAGTAAATGCAAGGATTTAGAAAGTAGGTTTTAGTGTTAATACAGCAGTGGGCCTAATTAAGAAAGATGGTCTTTGAATGGAGATTTAAAGGCATAGAAACCTCTAAAGAAGTTTCTGCTCTGTGGGGTCTTCTATGGATTAGAACCTCCTGCAGCAAGGAGCCCGAAGAGCTACCTGAATAGCTGAGCAAACCCAACAAAGAACCCTGGCACCATTTGCTATGTTATCCAAGTACCAGTGCCTGCAGAAATGGCATCCATAAAATACTCTAATAGCACAGGCATCTCCAAGATGAATCCGGTCTATGCATTTTAAAGATAGAAAAAATGTTTCTATCACTGCAGTGCTTTGCAAACATTTTTAAAGATCAAGGAAATTGGCCAATTTGGAAATGTTTAAAGTGGAACATTTTTACATCACATCATATATTACCCATCCCTTAACAATACACTTTGTGAGGCCTGCATAAAGGGGTACGGCTGTGCCCCAGCTCCACTCCCACCTTAGGGAATGAATGTGCTGAATAAATACTGCTGGTCAAAGGCTCCTTGATAAGAGATTCTTGACAAGCTCCCTGGTGGTCGCTATGCTTTGGTTCGGCTGATGTCAGCTTACTTCATAAGCTCCTATCAGATTTTGCCACTTGGAGAAAATAGACTCGGCCAGAGCTATTATTATTATTACTATTCTTTTATTCTTGCCAGCAACTGTCATTTCAAAGTGTGTTCCTCTCTGGATTGGAAAACAAAATAATGAGCCCATATTTTTATTTCCCGTGAAGTCACATTCATTTACATTCACTTACTGTTTAGACTCCATAAGTCTATAATTTGCACACTGTTTCCAAATCCAGGCTTAGAACCACTGCAAGGGCAAAGTGTGTTCCCAGAGCCCGGATACTGCAAGATGCCTAGGTTGTGCTTGTGTTAGTTCAGGCTTCTAGTGCCTTCAGCACACATCCATATATGTGCCGAGCCATTGGATGTTGAGTAAGTCCAGTCCTTGCCTGTGCTAAATCCCTCATGGGCCATGTTCCTCTGCTAAACCTGCCATCACAGGCCAAGCATTATAGTGCTCTCTGCTGGACAAAATCTGTCAAGCCCCTGACCTGTCAGATTTTCATCTTGGTGTTTTTCTTTTGTGAAAAGTTAATAACACAAACTTACATTTGTATAGCACTATGTGAATAGTTTCTTGGTCCAAGACCGAACTAGATAGGTGATAAAAAGTGACTTAGTAACAAGATAATGTTGCCAGCCTTTCTCAATCACCATCTAATCTGGTCAGAGATGGCCTTTGCCCATCATGCTCTGCGAATCTGCAAGGAAATCTCAGAGATGCTCCGTTGTACTTTTCTTTTCCCTGCTATTTCCTGTGATAATTTACATTGCCTGCTTAAGTCATCAGAGCATCCAAAGCAGACAAGGATGGTTTCTGTTCTGGTTATCTATCACTGCCTAACAAACATACTAAAACGTGGTGGCTTAAAACAAGCACCATTTTATTTGCCCAGGATTCTACTTTGTGAGCGGGGCTCCACTGGTCTTGCCAGTACCCACTCCTGTGATTCCCTCCAGCCAACAGGTCATTTGGGAGCTGGGCTCAGCTGGAATGCTGGCACAGGGGCATCTTTGCCTGTGCAGCCTCAGAGACTCTCCCATTCTATATGAACCCTTCACTTTGCCCCTCTATGCACTCTTGACAGTAATGTATGGGCTTCCTGCACAGAGGATCAAGACTCCTAAGAATACAAAAGCGGTAACTTGTAGACATTGATAATGACTCACTCTCTTTCCACATGCAAAATATACTCATGTCCCACTCTACAGGGGCCAAAGAGCCTGACTCATTTTAGTATCATGCTTGAACTGAAGGTCCAGAGTACTGTCTTCTAAATCAGAGCCAAGTATAGAGAGGGCTTCTTTTGTGTTTTCCTCGGGGTCAGCTCAATAAGTACAAGTCTTCTTAATCCGAAGACCTGTAAACTGACCCCATACATTGAAAGGTGTGATCCAGAGGTAGATACAGAAGAAGAAGAACTATAGCACAAAAACAACAGCAGAAGACACTGCGTATCAGGCATGGGTTCATGGAAATGCTGAAATCTACTTTGGCATCTATCAATAGTTCTCTGACCCCAAGGGTAGGACATATTCTTGTATCAGGACCCAATGGACTCAGTTCTACTCCTTAGAGTGTGAGAGAGAGAGTGTGTGTGTGTGTGTGTGTGTGTGTGTGTGTCTTGGCTCTGCTCTCTGAGTTGCTGGTCCTGACCTCTGCATCATCCATCTTCCTTCCTTTCAACAAGGAGGTAACCTGTTTGAAGCTAAAGGTTCTCCTTACTACTCCCTGTCTATAGAAGTTCAGATGCCCAAATCTTTTTGCTATGTTGAAGCATTCCTATCCCTTTTAGTCCAAGCTGGTCAGATCTTCTTTAATATACTTATATTTTAAAACTTTGTAGCTTTTCTATGAATCACGTTAGTGTGACATCATCAGACAAAAGCCATACTCACCAATATCTTCAAGACAAATCACACTCTACTTTGGGTTGCTGGGATAAAGTGTCTTTAAGATTCTTAGCAGTTTTGTTTGTTTTTGTCTAGTTGAGCCTACAGGGCACCACATTAAATCTTTCTGAAGTCTTAACAATGAACTTAACACCCACATTCTTAATTTGATCTTGACCCTAAGGACACCTTTTACTGAAGAAGCCCTGGATTTGAAACTTGCCCTGAGGCCATTTCTTACCTTGAGAATTTTTTTTTCTGATTGGGGATCGGAAATGAGAAAGAGTTTTGTTCTCCAAACTAGCAAGTTCATATTTGCATATTTATTTTTTAATCTAAATTCTACTCAAAATTGAACAGTTTTTTTTTTCCTTAGTTCATCTGCCTCTAATAGGGCTAGAAAAAAGTCAGTAGGAATTTTTTTGAGTTCAACCTACATATTTCCTCATCTACATGCACACATTCATTGAATACCTTTCCTATATTCTAAGTTCCACAGGTCATAGTGTTGCCAAATGTTTTGCTGCTGTATAGCATAGCTCTCTTTTCTTCCGACTTACACTTACACTTTTTTTTTTTTTTTGTCGTTTTTGGGCAGCACCCTCAGCATATGGAAGTTTCCAAGCTAGGGGTCAAATTGGAGCTGCAGCTGCAGGCTTATGCCACAGCCAGAGCAATGCCAGATCCTAGCCTCATCTGTGACCTATAGCACTGCTCAGTCAGATCCTTAACCCACTGAGTGCAGCCAGGGATCAAAACCGCATCCTCATGGATACGTCCAGTTAGTTACTGCTGAGCCACAAGGGTAACTCCCCCATTTACAATCTTTTCATTACCTTTCTAGCCTCTGGAAACTTCTCATTATCCTTTAGGCCATCCTTTCTCCAGCGGTCCCAATGTCAATAGCATGTGTGTCACATATTTGTTAAGAGCAGTACCCCAGTGTCAGTTTTAGATATTTATGACTGCCTAACAAAGAATGCCAAACATAGTGAATTCAAACAATACCATTTTATTTTCTCATAATTCTGTAGGTCGATAATTTACACAGAGTTTAACGTAGCAGTCTCACTACTCCATATGGCTGCTGCTTGGGCCATTGACTTAGCTACATACAGCTAATGTGAGGGCTGGCTTAAAGATACAAGAAGGCTTCTCTCTCATGCTCAGACCTCAGACCTCATGCTCAGACCTTCCTAAGACCCCACCCCCCTTGGTGGCTAGGTTGGGCTTCCTCACAGCATGGTGGTTTCAGAACAGTCATACTGTTATTTGCAAAATAGCTGTTTTCTGAGAGAGAGAATTCCTGATGGGAAGGTAAGAAGATTCTCAACCCTTTAGCCTCAATCTTGGAGATTAATTCTGCAGCACTCTGTTAAAGAAAGCCCAGATTCAAAGGAGAGCATGACCCAAGACCAAACAATGTCGTAATGTACATACAAAAGATCAGTTTCCACGTGGATTATCCCTTTTTCTCTGTAATAGGAAGAAGCTGACCTATATTCTCCCTGATCATTCTGTTGAGTTCACTGTAACATTCAGCATATTCCAACATTTTCTAGCTACTGCTTTGATTAGAAAATATGAGCTCTTCTTTGAGTATCTTTCTGTCACATGGACTACAAAATTTTGTACAATGTAGTTTAAAGGTCCAACAGGTGTTCTTAAATCAGTTATCTAATTTTCCTCATTGCAGCTTAGTTTTTTTTTTGTTAATGAATTTTATTTCAATTATAGGTGTACAAAAATTATCACAAGTCAATTTGATAGCATTTGTGTCCCAAACCCTCAGTGCAACCCCCCACCCCTGACATTGTCTTATTTGAAAAACCAAAGGTTTTCCAAAGTCTGTGAGTGATTGTCTGTTCTACAGAGAAGTTCATTTTGTCTTTTTAGTTTCCACGTGTAAGCAGTAGCATTGAGTGTTGCTGTCTAATTGTCTGACTGGTTTCACTTTGCATGACAATTTCTGGGTCCATCCATGTTGCTGTAAATGTTGGTAATTCGTTCTTTTTAATGGCTGAGTAATGTTCCATTGTGTGTATGTACCATATCTTCCCTATCCACTCCTCTGTCGATGGGCATTTAGGTTGTTTCCATGACCCGGCTATTGTATAGAGTGCTGCAATGAACACTGGAGTATATGTGTCTTTTCGAGTCATGGTTTCCTCTGGATAGATGCCCAGGAATGGGACTGCTGGATCAAATGGTAATTATATTTTGAGTTTTCTGAGGAATCTCCATACTGTTTTCCACAGTGGTTGCACCAATTTGCATTCCCACCAACAGTGTAATAGGGATCCTTTTTCTGCACATCCTCTCCAGCACTTATTGTTGTAGATTTTTTGATGATGGCCATTCTGGCCGGTGTAAGGTAGTAGGTACCGCATAGTGGTTTTGATTTGCATTTCTCTAATGAGGAGCGATGTTGAACATCTTTTCATGTGTTTATTTGCCATCTGCATGTCTTCTTTGGAGAATTGTCTGCCTAGATCCTCTGCCCATTTTTTGATGGGGTTGTTTGTTTCTTTGGTGTTGAGCTGTAGGTGCTGTTTGTAAAATTTGACAATTAATCCCTTGTCAGTTGAATCATTTGCAAATATTTTCTCCCATTCTGTGGGTTGTCTTTTTGTTTTGTTTAGGGTTTCCTTTGCTGTGCAGAAACTTTGAAGTTTAAGTCCCATTTGTTTATTTCTCTTTTTATTGTCCTTACTCTGACACATGGATCTGAGAAGATGATGCTATCATGTATGTCAGAGAGTGTTTGGCCTATGTTTTCCTCTTAGAGTTTTATAGTATCTGGTCTTATATCTAGATCTTTAATCCATTTTGAATTTATTTTTGTGCCATGGGGTGTTAGGAAGTGTTCTATTTTTATTGTTTTACATATAGCTGTCCAGTTTTCCCAGCACCACTTATTGAAGAGGCTGTCTTTTGTCCAATGTATATTCTTGCTTCCTTTGTCATAGACTAGTTGATGATAGATGCGTGGATTTAATTCTGGGCTTTCTATCCTGTTCCACTGATCTATATTTCTGTCTTTGTGCCAGTACCATATGGTTTTGATGACTGTAGATTTGAAATATAGTCTGAAGTCAGGGAACCTGATTCCTCCAGCCTCATTTTTCTTTTTCAGGGTGTCTTTGGCTATTCTGGGTTTTTTGTGTTTCCAAACAAACTTTAAGATATTTTGTTCTAGTTCTGTGAAAAATGTCATTGGAAATTTGAAGGGATTGCATTGAATCTGTAGATTGCCTTGGGTAGAGTAGTCATTTTCATAATATTGTATCTTCCAATCCAGAGCATGGTATGTATTTCCATCTGTTCATGTCATCCTTGATTTCTTTCATCAGAGTCTTACAATTTTCAGAGTACAAGTCTTTTGTCTCTTTAGGTAGGTTTATTCCTAAGTATTTGATTCTTTTCGATGTGATGGTAAATGGGATTGCCTCCCTAATTTCTCTTTCTGATCTTTCATTGTTAGTATATAGAAATGCAGTAGATTTCTGTGCATTAATTTTGTATGCTACGACTTTGCCAAATTCATTGAAGTGTTCTAACAGTTTTCTGGTAGAGTCTTCAGGTTCTCTACGTAGAATATCATGTCATCTGCAAACAGTGATAGTTTGACTTATTCCTTTCCAATTTGGATTCCTTTTATTTCTTTTTCTTCTCTGATTGCTGTGGCTAGGACTTCCAAAACTATGTTGAATAATAGGGCAAGAGTGGACATTCCTGCCTTGCGCCTGATTTCAGTGGGAATTCTTTCAGCTTTTCACCATTGAGAATGATGTGAGCTCTGGGTTTGTAGAGATGGCCTTTATTATGTTGAGGTAGGATCCCTCCATGCCCACTTTCTGAAGGGTTTTTATCAGAAATGGGTGTTGGATTTTGTCAAAGGTTTTTCTGCATCTATGGAGAGGATCATATGGTTTTTATTCCTCAGTTTGTTAATGTGGTGTATCCCATTGATTTGCAGATATTGAAGAATCCCTGCATCACTGGGATAAGTCCCACCTGATCATGATGTACAATCCTTTTAATGTGTTGTTGGATTCAGTTGGCTAGTATTTTGTCGAGGATTTTTGCATCTATATTCATCAGAGAGATTGGCCTGTAATTTTCTTTTTTTGTGATATCTTTGTCTGGTTTTGGTATCAGGGTGATGGTTGCCTCATAGAATGAGTTTGGGAGTGTCCCTCCCTCTGCAACTTTTTGGAAGAGTTTCAGAAGGATAGGTGCTAGCTCCTCTCTAAATGTTTGATAGAATTCACCTGTGAAGCCATCTAGTCCTGGACTTTTTTTTGTTGGAAGTTTTTAAATCACAGTTTCAATTTCAGAACTTGTGATTGGTCTATTCATATTTTCTATTTCACCTTGGTTTAGTCTTGGTAGATTGTACTTTGTTAAGAATGTGTCCATTTCTTCTAGGTTTTCCATTGTATTGCCATATAGCTGCATATAGTAGTCTCTTATGATCCTTTATATTTCTGTGATGTCTGTTGTTACTTCTCCTTTTTCATTTCTAATTTTATTGATTTGTGTCCTCTCTCTTTTTTTCTTGATAAGTCTGGCTAAGGGTTTATCAATTTTGTTGATCTTTTCAAAGAACCAGATTTAGTTTCATTGATCTTTTCTATGGTTTTCTTTGTTTCTATTTCATTGATTTCTGCTCTGATCTGTATGATTTCTTTTCTTCAGCTAACTTTAGGTCTTGTCAGTTCTTCCCTCTCTAGCTGCTTTATATGTCAGGTTAGGTTGTTTATTTGAGCTTTTTCTTGTTTCCTGAGGTAGGCTTGTATTGCTATAAACTTTCCTCTTAGAACTGCTTTTGCTGCATCTCAGAGGTTTTGGAGTGTCATATCTTTGTTGTCTTTGTTGCTTCTAGGTATTTTTTAATTTCCTCTTTGATTTCTTCAGTGATCCACTGGTTGTTTAGTAGCATGTTGTTTGGTTTCCACGTGCTTGTATTTTTTGCCATTTTTTTCTTGTTGATTTCCAGTCATATAGCATTGTGGTCAGAAAAGATGCTTGGTATGATTTCAGTTTTCTTAAAGTTACTGAGGCTTGATTTGTAGCCCAGGATGTGATCAATCTTAGAGAATGTTCCATGTGCACTTGAGAAGAATGTGTATTCTGTTGCTTTTGGTTGGAATGTCATAAATATCTATTAAGTCCTTCTTATCTAATGCTTTGTTCAGGGCCTGTGTTTCCTTATTGACTTTCTGTCTGGATGATCTCTCTGTTGCTGTAAGTATGGGTGTTAAAGTCCCCCACTATGATTTTATTATTGTTGAGTACTCCTTTTAAGGTTGTCTTATATTGTTAGCAGTTGCCTTATATATTGTGGTGATCCCATGTTGGGTGCATAGATTTAAAAATGTTATATCTTCTACTTGGTTTGATCCTTTGATTTTTATGTAGTGCCCTTCCTTGTCTCTTAAAATGTTCTTCATTTTAAAGACTATTTTTTCTGATAGGAGTATTGCTACTCCGGCTTTCTTTTGATGCCTGTTTGCATGGAATATTTTCTTCCACCCTCTCACTTTCAATTTGTATGTGCCTCTAGAAGTGAAGTGGGTCTCTTGAAGACAGCATATATATGGGTCTTGTTTTTGTATCCATTTGGCTAGTGTATGTCTTTTGGTTGGGGCATTCAGTCCATTAACATTTAAGGTAATTATTGATATATATGTTCTTACTGCCATTGTAGTAACTGTTTGGGGTTTTTGTTGCTCTTTTTTTCTTCCCTTATTCTCTTGTTGTCGCCTCTCACATGATGGCTACCTTTAATGTATTTGAGTTGATTTTTCTTATTTGCTTGCGTATCAATTGTAGATTTTTGGTTTGTAGTTACCCTGAAGTTTTGATATAGGAGTCTATATATAAATGAGATTGTTTTAAGTTGTTGGTTTCTTAATTGACCGTGCTTCTCCAGTGACCTGCATTTGTGCTCTCTTCTCATGATTTCTGATTTTGCTAACATAATTTTGCATGGATGATTTACTATCTTTACTCTATATGCCTTTACAGGTGAGCCTTGTCACTTGTCATGTTTTGTTTCTGTTTGTGGCCTTTTCTTTTCTGCCTAGAGGAGTTCCTTTAAGATTTGTTGTAAAGCTGGTTTAGTGTTGCAGAAATCTCTTAGCTTTTGCTAATCTGTAAAGGTTTTGATGTCTCCTTCAAATCTGAATGAGAGCCTTGCTGGGTAAAGTAATCTTGGTTGGAAGTTTTTTCCTTTCATCACATTAAGTATATCATGAGACTCCCTTCTGGCCTGCAGAGTTTCAGCTGAAAAATCTGCTCATAACCTTATCGGGGTTCCCTTGTATGTCATCTGTTCCTTTTCCCTGGCTGCTTTCAATATTTTCTCTTTGTCTTTAATTTTGGTCATTTTGATTAATATGTGTCTCGGGGTGTTCCTCCTTGGGTTTATTTCATATGGTACTTGTTGCACTTCCTGGATTTGACTGAATGGTTCCTTTCCCATATTAGGGAAATTTTTTCTTACTATCTCTGAATATTTTTTCTGTCCCCTTTCTCTCTTCTCCCTCTGGCACCCCTATAATATGGATGTTGGTTCGTTTAACATTATCCCAGAATTCTCTGAGATTCTGCTCATTTCCTTTCAATCTTTTATCTCTTTTCTCTTCTGCATTATTGATTTCCACTAATCTATCCTCCACCTTGCTGATTCATTCTTCTGCCTCCTGTATTCTCCTGTTGGCTGCTTCTAATGAATTTTTTATTTCAGTTATTGTATTTTGCATCTCTTCTTGTTTAATTTTTACATCTTGTATTTCCTTGCTCAGTGTTTCCTGTAAATTATCAATCTTTGCCTCCAGTTTATTTCCAATGTCTTACATCATCTCAGTCTCAACAGTCTAAAGTCTCTTTCTGGGAGGCTGATAATAATCTCATCAGTGAGCTGTTTTTCTTGGGGTTTTTCTTTCTCCTTCTCTGAGTTATAGTTTGCTGTCTTTCCATTTTTATAGGTTTTTGGTGTGGTGATCTTCTGGCAGACAATAGAGTTGTAGCCTCTCTTACTTGTGGTGTTTGCCTCCCCTGTGGCCAAAGTTGGTATGGCAGAGTGGGGGGGCTTGCTGTAGGCTTCCTGATGGGAGGGACTGATGCCTGCCAACTGGTAGGTGGGGTTGATTCTTATCCCTCTGATGGGTGGGGCTTTGTCTCTGGGTGAGATTAGAGGCTTGCTGTGTGCCTGAGGAGTCTTTAGGAAGCCTGTTTACTGATGGGTGTGGCTGTGATCCCACCTGAATTATTGTTTGGCCTGGGGCTTCTCAGTGCTGATGGGAGGGATCAGATTTTCCCAGAAATGGCCACCTCCAGAGAAATGAAGCCTGATGAATATTCCCAAGAGCTTCACCTCCAATGCCCTTCCCCCACAACAAGCCACAGTCACACCTGCTTTCCCAGGAGATCCTCCAAGAATTGCAGTCAGGTTCCACGTGGATTCCTATGGAGACTTTGCTTTGCCCTGGGACCCAGTGCATGTGAAAGCCTGTGTGTGCCTTTCAAGAATCGTGTCTCCTTTTCCCCCAGTCCTGTGGAATTCTTGCACACAAGCCGTGCTGGCCTTCCATGCCAGATGCTCTGGGGGCTCTTTCTCCCTGTGCCTGATCCCCAGGCATGGGGATTTGATGTGTGGCTCAGAACTCTCAGTCTTGTAGCTGAGTCTGTAATAGAATTACTTTCCAGTCTGTCGGGTTTCCCAGCCGGGAGGTATAGTGTTGCTTCTATCATGTAATCACCCTTCCTACCTCTTGATGTGGTCTCCTCTTTGTCTTCTGGAGTAGAATATCTTTTTTGGGCATTTATGGTCCATTTGGTTGAAGGTTGCTCGGCATTTGGTTGTAGTTTTGTTGTTTTCTTGGGAGAGAATTTGAGCTCCAGTCCTTCTATTCCACCATCTTAATCCAATCCTGTTTGTTTTTTGATTTTGGATCTATTTTCCCTATGTCTATGAGTCCATGAGTGCTGTGCTTGCCTTAAGCAAAATCAAAATCTGCTCTTTTCCAAATCCCTTTATGTCTAATTTATGTTTATATCTTTTAATGGACTTCATTGAAGCATACTTTACATACAACAAACTTGCATATGTATAGCTTGATTTAATTTTGACAATTACGTACATAGAATTAACCACCAACACAATTAAGATAAAGAGTATTTCCATCTCTTTTTCACGGAAAGTTCCCATATGCCCTCTTCCAGTCTTCCATCTTCTCACTGATCATTTATAACCCTTATAGATTTGTTTTGCCTTTAAGAGAGTTTCAGCAATTTTATATAAATATATTTGTATGTTCTCAGCAGTGTCTGGATTGACAGCATAATCATTTGAGAATCATCCATATATTGATAGTAATTTCTTTTTTATTGTCAAGTAGCATTTCATTATATGAATACACTTCAGGCATTCACTTTTTTAGTTATGCACTTGTTGATGTACATTGAAGTTCCTTCCCTTTCTTTGCCTGTTGTGAATAAAAATGCTATGAATATTCATTTACAAATCTTTTTATGATCATGTTTTCTTGGGGGTAAATGAAAAGAAGTTGAAGAATTGCTTAATTTTCTGGTAAGTGTTGTTTAAATTTATATATGTATTTTTTAAATACCCTGCCAAACTATTTTCTAAAAGGATCATAGCATTTACATATTCACTGGCAACGTTTGAGCTATAGTTGTTCTATATGCTTGCCAACAGTTCCTATGGTCAGTGTTTTTAATTTTAGCCATTCTAGTGGGTGTGAGTGGTAAAGCACTGTAGTTTTCATTTGCATATTTATAATAATTAATGATGCTAAGCATCTTTTATTATGTACATATGAGCCATTTTTATATCTTCTTTAGTGAAGTAATTGCTGAAACTGTCTGTTATTCTTTATATTATTGATTTTAAGAGTTTTTCTTTTTTGTATTTTGGATACAAGTCTTTTATCAGACACAGATTTTACAAATATTTCTCTCCCATTCTATTTGTCCCTAATTGGTATCTTTTAAAGAAAATGTTTTAGTTCTTAATAGATCCAATTTATCAGTTTTTTTAAGTTTACCTTCATTGATTTCTAGCTAAGAAATTTTTTCCTATTTCAAGTTTACAAATATTTTCTTTTATGTTTATTTCTGCAAATTTTATAATTTAGCTTTTTTACTTATAGATTTATGATTCCTTTTGTATGGACACTCACGTGTGTGCATATGTATGATTTGAAGGATTCTTTTTCTTCCTGTTTAGATAGATACTTTTTCCAGAACCATTCTTTGAAAATATTTCCAATTCTCTATTTTATTGATTTGGCACCTTTGTCAAAAATCAACTGGCCATTTATATATACATGTGTCTGTACTTTCTCTTCTGTTCCACTGTCCTTTCTGTTTTTTACCAATACCACACAGTTAAAATTTCTTCCAGTGAACCCAAATGTCTGTGCCTTTTAAGGGATAGTTTTTATTAATTTCTTCCATGAAGAGACACATTTCTTTGTTTCTTTGCATGTTTTATATTTTGTTGAAAATGGGACATTTTGAATATTATAATGCAGTAACTCAGGAAATCAGATTCTTCCCGCTCCTGAGTTGTTTTGATAGTTTTCTGTAGACTGTATCTATTTGCTTATTGACTTTGCTGAATTAATTTTGTAAAGTATAATTTCCTTTTCATATGTGGTCTCTGAAGTCTCTGTTCCTTTTGCTTGTGTTCAGCTAGTATTGTGACAGATATTTCTTTGAGTGCCCCACAAAAAGAGAAAAGAATATAAAAATGAAGAAACAGGTGATGATGATGAAGATGATGAAGATGATGATGATGATAAGGCTCACTTAGTCTTTGCAGACTAGCTATATGCTAGGGCACTTCTTTACCACTTAGGCCATTTACAGCTCTGCATTAGTCTTCACTTCCTGCTTGCTTTGAGCCTTGAGATTAGCCAATGCTGAAAGCTTAGAATGTTCTCCGGTCTCTTTGAACATTCATCCTGCCCTGGACATTTTCAAGGCTCTCTAAATTTCCTCGTATACACAGGTGTTTTGAGTGATCTCATTTCTCAAAGAATCTCTCTTCCAAAATTGAATTCCTTCACATTAGGTGCTCTATTTTATGCTTCAACCATAATCTTTTGCCCCAGGTGATCATAGTCTGTGTATTTGCTTTACAAAGTTTTGGAAGAATACCTGCTGCTTTTCACTCTACTTGACTTCAGGGTTAGGTGAAACAAAGGCAAGTGACTCACGTCAGGCATTCAGGCAGCCCTCATGTAGATTAGAACATACAAATATAATTCTTTGCAAATAAGGTCAGTTCTACTCCCTCTAGAATCAGTGATGAGGGTCCCACTCTGAGAAAATAAACTACTGTCCTCAAGGAGAGTCAAGAGCAAGGGCAAAAACTGAGACAAAGCCTTCCTACCATTATTGGCATCCCATTTTATTGGTTCAGCAATCATTTGTTTTCTGCAAACCTTTTCTTATTTTCCAGAGTTCTGACAAAGTTGACTCTGACAATTTTGCTGAATTTTTCTATTTCTTTTGGGAAAATGGGCTGTTGGAGCTACCTACTCCCCCATGTTTGCTGACATCACCTCTATTTTTATCTGTTTGTTTGTTTTCCTAAAATGTCACAAGTAGGTGAAAAGGAAATAGAGATGTAATGAGAAAGAAACTTCTGCTGCCTTTCTGTGTTCCTTGAATTCATGGTGGAAGGCAGGTAAGGGTGTCCTGGGGCCTTGTGGCCATGCAGCCACCCTTTCTGGTTCCTTCTAGAGGTCTCCATTCTTACTGATACGATTCAACACTCTTGCAATCAGTGTGATTTTTTCTTAGCTGCAAAAAAAGGTATCTAAAAAAATAAAATTTCCCCTGTAATGTACCAATGTTCTCAATTTTTTTTTTTTTTTTAGTTTGGGTCCTTAGATAATTAGTTCTCGCAGCATATGCTCATTATTCATTCAATAAATATCTAATAAGTTTCTAATACATATAATACAAAGTTCAAGTCCACATCAGTTTACACATCACTGGTATAGATTAATGAAAAATATCCCTGACCTTATGCAGCTTACATTTTTGTAGTGGATAAAGGATAAGAAAAAGAGCAACAAACCAAATAAATGAACATATCATGTGGTATATTAGTAGGAAAAAAAATGATAGAGTAGGGTAAAGGGATTTGGGCAGTGATTCCAATGAAAGAGGGTTCTAATTTTAAGAGGATGGGTCAGGGTAGGCCTCATTGAGAAGGTGGAATTTGAAGAATGTTTTACCAATGGAGAGGGGAGAAGTGAGTGTGGTCCAAGAAAAGAGTTCAGCTAGTGCAAAGACGCCAAGGTCAAAGCACACTTTATGTCTATCAGTTTCAACAAAAAGCCAGTGTAGAATGGGCAACAAGTGGAATACCAGGAAAAGAGGTCAGAGGTATACTGAGAAGCAAGATTCTACAGGGCTTTGTGGGCCATTTAAGGGCTGGCTTTTGCTCTGGGTAATGTTGGAAACCATCAGAATATTTGTAGGAAGGAAGTGGCATGATTTAACTTAGATTTAAAAAAAATCATTCTGACTTCTTTGTTGAGCAACAGGATATTAAGGCAGACTTCTGTTGTATTTTTCTGGCTAGATAAACCTGTTTCTTTGTCTTGGTGAATTTTTCTGGGGTTCCCAAGGAAGAATTATATGCAATGGTATCACATCCTTACATTTGGTAACTAAGTTCCGTAAAGACTACCTGATGAATGAGGTCTATTGGTCTTGGTCTCAAATCAGTGAAGGTCAACATCATTTCAAGGTCTGTTGGCTTCCCAGTCCAGCATGGGCAAGATTCACTGCCCTTTGCCTTGACTCAGTGTCTCTGCACTTAGGATAGTACTTCCCGTTATTAGCTGAGGTTCTTTATGTTCCAAGCAACTTAATAAAAATGAAGAATTTCTTCAAGTTCACAGTCATATTTCAACAAACCCAAGGGCAAAAAAGGAAGCCAAACTGCATGAGATACTGGAATCAAGATATAGAAAGCCATTGGGTATGCAGGTAAACTTCAAAAAAGTGAATGGGATTGGGCTAGCTTGGGTCAAATTTTCATGATCCAAACAATTATGTCCAATTGGACAGTCTCATTTTACAACGGTAGCCATAGCGCGCCCCCTAGTGGACTAAGGTGTAATATTTTGAGTAAAGGGACGATAATTGAAGAATTATATGGTTCTTAGAGAGTATTTTCTAGATAGTACAGTATAGAGATAACATGTAATTTTCTCTGACTGTACCACTCAGTAGAAGCCCAAAATAACAACTTAAGAAACGTGCTACAAATGTGTTGTTCAAACAGCAGTAACCCTTAGCCATATGTGGCTACTAAGCCCTTGAAACAAGACTAGTCCAAAATGAGATGTACAATAATATAAAATGTGCATTGGATATTGAAAACCAGGTACAAAAAAATTAATGTAAAATACCTCATTGATATCTTTAATTAATTCCACGTCTGAGAATATTGCATAAAGTGAAATTGGTCATTGAAATTAACTATTTCTTTTTACTTTAATGTGAATATTAGAAAAATCTTAAATTACTTTTGCTTACATATTTCTATTGGCTAGCACTGGACTAGAAACATATGCCACTGCAACCATCAAAGAGTCTATCATTCTTGGTTTCAAGACAGTGAGAGTCAGCATCATTTCATATCAGTAAATAAAGTATATTGCATCTGTCAATCTGTCACACTGTCACCACCCTGAAGATGAGCCCTGAGGGAACTCAGGATGGAGGCAGGATATGTCCCCTATCTAGCTAGGCAGCTGCTGACACCACCCTTGATGGTGCACCCTGAGGAGACTCAGGATGAGAAGCGCAGGGTACTGGCCCCAGAGAGCTGAGGTGCTTATCAAAGGAATGATGTCACTGAACCCAGACTTTGCATCTTCCCATACGTAGAAAAGCTCTGAATTCCTTGAGATGACTGATTTTCTTTAATCAACAGGAATCTTTTGATGTTCCAACTACCTGATCTGTGTGGCAAAAACTCCTATATATCCTGGCTCCTTACCCCACCCCCTTGCCTCTTTGAAAGTCTCTTAAGTTATCTGAGATGCTGAGTCCTAAGGTTAAGACCTCAGTTTTGTCAGTCAAATTAAACATAACTCTCAGCTTTTAGGTTGTGCATTTTTTTTCAGTTGATACATAGGACATTTTGACACTGAATGAACAGCATACAACACCCCCATGAATATTGGGAGGAGGACACAGGGCTTAGCAAACACCATCAGGGCTCTTCCAAGGTCCTCTTGGATCCCTGAATTTACCTGCACCTTCTGTGCCCTTTGCATCAAGTGGCCTGTAAATGTTTTTATTAAACATTTTAAATGTTTTTTTTTTTTTTTGGTGACTCTAGCACCCTCCCCCTGCACTCCCCAAAGCTTCTCTCCCTCCAGGGCAGCTTATAACCAATGGCTGCATCTCAGAGAAGGCAGAAAGCCTAGTTTCACTGCTTTGAGCTTTGACAAACCATGAGGTGCAAGCTATATACACTCCAGAACTCCCCACAGGCTCAGTCTGAGATTAGACGGTGCCTGAATTCACTCTGGACCCACCTCTTCCCCTTTCATGTCATGTTTCCCTCCATCTTTTACCAGTTTATCTTAGGAGTACCACCTTCATAAATCACTGGCTCATGAACCCTCATCTCAGGGTCTGCATCTGGGGATTTTCCCAAAGACACGTGATGATTTTCTTTAAGTGGCAGTGGGACAGAATTTGGTGATAAGGATGATTCCTGATGAATCATGAGCCACATTATCTCCTATGCTGCAGAAAATCTTTTACTTAGAGACAAGAAATCTACAGAAATCCACGACTACAGGGTCTTAATCAATACCTCTGTTCTCAAAAGACAGACAAGTAGTGAGTTCACACCACACTGAAGAATGATGTCTAATTGTGAAGAATGATGTCTCCTCTGGCTACTGAGGAGAGTAATTTCATTCTAAAGAAGCCCAAACTGATCTGAAAAATAACCCTCTGTCTTAGTATATTTGGATTCTTCTTCAAACGTCACGTGTAGATATGTGCAGGGTAGGCATGGCTTGCAGTGGGACATCTTTGACTAATTAGCTAAGTGCCCCAGTGCTTACCAGAACTATTTGCCAGGTTAAATATGGATCCATTCACCAGTTCAACTCTGGCAAAAACTAAAGAAAGCAACAAAACAATAGTAACAGTGACAAAGTAAAACAATGTAACAAACCATGCTGAAGTAAGTACACTAAAGTGGAAGGTAATGAAAAAGAGTAGAACTTGAATAAAAACATTGAGAGGCAAGAAACACAGTAAATAATAAAAATCCATTTATCTGTCCATGTGATAAAAAACAATGTGATTTTCAATAAAGTTCTAATTTTTTATTTGTCCTTGGGGCTGTTCTGTCGTCTTTGTAGAAGAGATGAGCTATGTACTCCTGTTCAGGGCAACTGTATATTTTCTAGAAGAAATATTTCTCTTTCCTATTAATATATCTCCTTTCTCCAATTTTCTCACTGACTAATCCCTCACTTTGCAATTATGGTTATATCAGAGCACCACAGATGTTGGTTAAAAAATATACTGAGAGGCAAATGAGGCAAAATATCAGCAATATCAGGAAGCGTTTGGAAAGTTGCTTCCTTTAATACACAAAGCTGACACATACACAGATAAAGGAAGGTTGAATTTGTTCTGGCTTACAGAAAGCCCAAGGTGTTGTAGTGAGAACCAAAGAAGTAGGCAAATATGTTTGCCTAAAAATGAAAAACTCTTTTTTTTTTAATAACAGCAAATATTTGCCTTTGGTTGAGAGCAAATCATTGTCACTCTTCCGGGAAGCAGTGCTAGTTGTATCAAAAAATGAGACTCTATGATGCCATTCTTTTCAGCTCCTCATCTCTCCAGTAACACATCCTATTGGAGGGATGCTTCTTGCTATGGGAGATGTTTGTGTGTGGGTGAGAGGCTGTGGCTGGGGGAAAGCAGCACGAAAGTGGTCAAGTACCCTGGTAACTGGGAAATATATACCAGTGAAGGACTTGGGAGATTTTTCCCAAGGGAAAAATAAAAGTAAATTTTACTCATGAGGAGATAGTAAATCAGTAAATTTACTCAATATAGCTAACAATGCTATTGCATAGATACATTTATTTAGAATAAGAAATGATTAAGATGTTCAAAGCAGCTTGGTTCATATCTGGAAATGACCAGGAGAGAATTATGCTGGGCTTACTTGCAACAGCCTTGCTTTTTCTGCTCTTTCCTCTGTTGTTTGCCTGGATAGCAAAACTGGCTTTGATTATTCTTATATGCTAAACATCAGTGATTTTATTACTGATATATAGCCATGCACAGACTTTTAAATACGAGAGGGACAAGGAAATAACAACTACCTTCATTACTAACTGCCTATAAGAAATATTTCTTTGTCCTAAATGCTTCAATAGAAATAATATCCAGATGTTTGGTTCTTAAAGCCAATAAATATTTGGACAGCGATATTCATAGTTGAATTTCACAGTCTTACTGATAGAATCAACTGTTTTTGTTCTCTTTATTTATTTAAATAATTAGCATTGTATTCATTTGTCCATCATAAGATTCCTGAATCCTTGTGCATTATGCTAAAAATGGCATGGATATACGATAGATGCAGAATAGCAATACTTGTAATATTAACATCAACTACAGCTATAAATGAGCTTTGCAGTATAAGTACACTTTCCAGAATCCTAAAGTTTAGTGCATTATAAGTACTCAAATTTTTAATTTTAATAATTTGTTTAAACATGGCTTGAAAATGTAAATATCTCTTTCACTTACCCTTAGACAAGAGAACTCACTTTTACTTCATTTTTCAGAATTAGCTCTGTATACCTGAATTAATGTACTCTCCTAGAACCCTTGAGGGTGGAGGGTTGTTTGCCACTAGACTAAAATGTCAAAAATTGCTGTGCAGTTTTGTTTTATGAATTCTCTTTTCCTCTCTCTTTCTCTCCCTCCCTGTTTCACTCTGCCTTTCCATTTATTAGCTAATGTGCATTAGGAAATCAGGTAATCAGGGCAAAGATTATATTTTACAGACATATGCATATACAGACATTAAAATTCTTGTTACTGATTATCTTTTTGACACAGAAAAAGAAATTAAACTCTGTAAACCTGCATTTCTTTATAATAAGGTGAGCATAATAATCATACCTACCTTGTGGAGTTTGCAGGAAGATGAAATAAAGAGCTATGTGTGAGTGTGTGCTCACCAAGGAGCAGCTATCCTTACTATCCTTTTCATTGTTGCTGTTATTATTGCGGTTGTTCTTGCTCTTGTAACTGCTCCTTTGAAGGAGGATCTAAGAAAAATTCAGAGTAAAGTATTAGCACATTAGAGCTTGCAAGAACCCAGGACTTGTCTTTTGACTACTCAGATTGACCTCATTCTAGGTTCTTCATTTCAGTCTGTTTCAATTCGTGGACCTCCTATAAAGTCATCTGTAGATACTTCAGTTGTTTCTATACTGTGTTAGGATATTGTCTTTATGTTAAGAAAGCTACAAAAAATTGTTTTTATTTATTTAAATAATTAGGCTTGTATTCATTTGTCCATCATAAGATTCCTGAATCCTTGTGCATTATGCTAATAATGTCATGGATATACGATGGATGCAGAATAGCAATACTGGTAATATTAACATCAACTACAGCTATAAATGAGCTTTTCAGTGTAAGTACACTTTCCAGAATCCTAAAGTTTAATGCATTATAAGGACTTCTTGCTCTCTGAAGCAAGGAGAAATATACCATCTCAAACATGGGGAAGCCTTAGGAAGAGATATTTTTAAATCCATTAAGTAGAAAACGGCCCATGCCAAATATCTTACAACTCTTTCCTTTATTTAGTTAATACATACTTACTAAATGTGATGCTGCCTGCCCATGGTTCTGTCTTCTGGAACCAGGAATCAGTTAACTGAAGTCTATTTTTTGGGGTTTTTTTGTTTTGTTTTGTTTTGTTTTTTTAGGTCTGTACATGTATGTGGCATATGGAAGTTCCCAGGTGAGGGGTAGAACTGGAGCTACAGCTACCAGCCTACACCACAGCCACAGCAATGCTGAATCCGAGCCCTGTCTGAGACCCACACCACAGCTCCCAGCAACGCCAGGTCCCAGACCCACTGAGCAAGGCCAAGGATCAAACCCATGTCCTCATGGACACTAGCCCAGTTATTTACCACTGCACCATGGGAACTGGAGTCTATTTTTATGAAGCTTGTTGGTGCTCATGCTTTCTTCATGGAGCTATTCTAGAAAATGGTGCAGGGGTAACAGTTTTCTTAAGACGAACACTGTGTCTTCTGGGTTTTAAATATATTCTTACAGATCTAGGGGAAGCTGGACACATGATAAGAACTTAAATACTTGCTCATTTGAAGAGAGTCTCTCTGAAGGAATAATGTGCTAATCACTCTGTTGGAATTGTATTGCTTCTGGTTTCTGTTAAAGTTGTGACCAAATGAATGACCTTATCAAGATGGGAATCTGGGGTTAATAGATGCAAACTATCGCCTTTGGAATGGATAAGCAATGCGATCCTGCTGTATAGCACTGGGAACTATATCTAGTCACTTATGATGGAGGATGATGTAAGAAAAAGAATGTATATACATATGTGTGACTGGGTCACTTTTCTGTACAGTAGAAAATTGACAGAACACTAAACCAGCTATAATGAAAAAATTAAAAATCATTTAAAAAAACATATGCAATTCATTTCACTCCCTGATGAATTCTAGATAATTATAACTAAATTGAATATAGAGATAGAAAAGATATCTCCATTCTTCCACCAGAATGCAAGCCTATGAGGGCATAGATTTTTGTGTTCTCTTCACTGCTTTATCCTCAGTGCCAAGAATAGTACCTGCTGTCTAGCACATGTCCAAAAAATATTTGTTGAATGA
This sequence comes from Catagonus wagneri, assembly GCA_004024745.2. Classification (NCBI taxonomy): domain Eukaryota; kingdom Metazoa; phylum Chordata; class Mammalia; order Artiodactyla; family Tayassuidae; genus Catagonus; species Catagonus wagneri. Next base: position 11,028,632 of record PVHT021183526.1, on the reverse strand, counting down.
GTGGATGATTTAAAAATATAAGGTGGTTAGGCAAATTCCAAATATTTGCACTATTGATATTTCCATCATTATAATTAAAATATACTGGCTTTACATGTGAAATTAACCTTTAACAGGTCTACCTGGAACTGAACACTTGAATACAATTCATTCAATTCAATTATGTAATGACCATATTTGAACGCAAATGGGCTGGATATGCTGAAAAGCAATATGGATACAAAAGTGAACAAGGACAATAATCTCTACCAGTTAGGCTGTTATAAGAAGGTTTACCAAACATTTCCATTTTTTCCCAGTAGAGAAAAGTTCTTGTCAAAAAAAAAAAAATCTCACAAATTACACTGATAGTTTTGAGGTAGATCAAGAAGCAAATAGCATTGAAATTGCCCAGTTTCCAAAGTTATCATCGAAGCAGGGGGCATCAAAAGAGGAGGAGGCATGGTTTTCTGTCTTAATTTTGTAAATGAGACAACCAAGATCTTAGAAATGTGGATTTTCTTAAAAATCCCTTTGCTGGAACCATCTTTCCATGACTTCTCAGCCTGGCAAGCCCCCATCCATTCTTCAAGGCACAGATCGAATGTCCCTGTAAGAAACTATTGCCAACTCCTCCAGGCTGAATTGCTTGCTAAGTCTGCACTTAATTCTTGCCTCTATTATGACAATTACAACATTCATCTGACATTTGCTTGAGTGTAAGAACCACCCAGTGCACTTATTAAAAGCCCAGATTCATGGGATATGAAGTAGATCAGAGATTCTGAGCCTTTGTATCTATTACCTGACAGTCTGTGTTTTAAATAAGAATCTGAGGGGGCTCTCATGTTATGAAATATGGAACACATTACATTAAACCAGTGAGAGTTAGGATGCTTTTGGCTTCAAGTAAGTGAACATTTAGTTTAGTCTAGCATAAGCAATTAAAGGCATTTATCAGCTCACATTTCATGACATACAAATGCAGAGCAAGAGGACCTTGGTTTGACTCTGCTGGTTGTTTAATGGTGTCATCCAGGATAGTTTTCGTCCCTCTTTCTGCTCTGCTGTAAACAACTTTAACATCATCTTTAAGCTGGTTTCCCCGGTGGGAATTAAATGGTCTCTTAAAGCCAAGAGCTTATTTGCATTTTGTTTTGTGTTGTTTTCCCAGAAAGTTCCATAAAATTACTCCTAGTGTTTCAAGATCCCAAACTGGCTTAGACCCACTACTCCATCTCTGAACCCATCATAACAATATTGTGGTGAGGATGAGATTAAGAATAATCAGCTGTGAAGAACCAACCAAAAAAAAAAAATGCTTTAGGGTCTTACCAATGGTATATTATATACGACCTCTGCTCTCCTTCACTAGACCATTTTACCTGTGGTCAAGAATCGTCTATTTATTTTTGTATTTATAACATGTTGCACAGAAGGTGCTCAGTGCTTGCTGAATGACTGTTGTGTGAGTCACACAGCTAGATGGGGAAGTGATGCAGACACAAGCGATGTAGACCCATATCATAGTTCTTACCTCTGCCTTGTGATGGAGGGAAGCTCCTTTAGGCAGGCTGCTCATCTGTGATACAGAGGAAGTAGGAAGGTGAAAATGATATTCAGGGCCAGCCTCCTTGTTCAGCGATTCCCCCACAGAGCCTAGAAATACAAGAGAGAAAATAACTTCTCTGCCTAAAATGTTCAGGAGTGAGAATCACTGCCGTATCAGGGTGCTTGTCTGTACCTCTTCCTTTTCCTGATTCTGCCTTTGTAATGGACTTTATAATCACATATCCGTTAATCCAAACACTCTTTAAGAGGTAATCATAATAACTTGCCTAGATCTAATGTTGTCGAGAAACATTTTATGGCCGTAAGATACATTTTCATCCAAGTTATTAAAGTCCAATTACATCATGTTTTCTTCCCAGGAATGCCAAGTACTTGAGGGACAATATTGCAGTCACTCTCACTAGTCTCTTGGAAAGAATTTACATAGATACAGCCTTGATATTGCAGATAAAGCCCTCTGCTCTTCCTCCCCAAAGAGATGGAAAATGTATTTGCTTGCCTAAGATCACACAATAGAATTAGACAGGGATAATTGGAATGAGAATGCAAACCCTCTCTTTCTTATTCGCTAATACATGTAGCCTTCCTTTATGAAAATACTAGATCAGATCTGTATTTGGTACTTTTGTTAAATAAGAATGTACTCTGTCAAGTGGTCAAGTAAATTTCCAGTAAAAGGAATAAAACGTAAGCTTTTCTAAACATAATTTCTAGACTATATCATGACTCATAAGTGCCAGCCTTAAACCGAGCGGGCTGTTGGGGATAAAAATGATAGAAATAATGACACTGCTATTTATTATTATCTCTTATAGTTTGGATTTATTAAAGGCATTTTTAAAGACTGGCAATAACCCCTATAAAGTGGACTTTATTCTTCTCTCTAGAACCTCAGGTGCTATCATTCAATGGGAGGTCATACAGGTGGTGATGGATGGCTCCCAAAATTAAAATCAAGTGTGTCTATGGGCAAAACTCAAGACCTGTTTGCTACTCCATGCTGTGAACTAAGTAGAACTCTATTCTGTTGAATTTGAACAAATCACTTCATATCTCACTGAGTGAAATTCTTCAACTAAAGAAAACATAGTCCCCTCCAGATTCTACAGGAAGGTAACTGCATATACTCCTCTAGAAGTGGACCACTCCTAAAATGAGGGGCAAGCTCTTGTTATACACTGGACCCAGATAAAGTGTACAGTCCTAATTACAAGGCAATGTGTATGTCTCAGTACCCTGCCTACCTATTACTTCAATCAGAATAAGTCCTTAGAAATCTTGTAGAAACTTCTTCCAACACAAAAGAGAAATCAGCTCCCTCCTTTGCCATAACTGAATTGAAGTCTTTTCAATGTTGTTGAAAGGATCAAACCACCTTGAAACAGCAGCAATTTCTGTTACAGTTGTTGCAATTAAAGCAGGACCCCAGTGGGCACAGAGCCGGACTCTCCATAAAATCCACAACCTAGGATGAACTGCTTGCTGGTGGAAAATTCATTTAGAAAGAGTGAAGAGAACATTGGAGTTGGCTTAGTTTCACACAGACTCTCCCTCTCGCTAAACCTTTCAGATAGGACAGATGTGTATTTAAACTTGAAAAGATTTTTTTAAAAAAGCTTATTCCATAAAACGAGGATGAAGTCAGAAAATAACTTTTGAAAACTAACATTTAATTTCCATGAGTACCCTTAGAGACAGATGATGGAGTGAAGCCATTGCAATTACTTGGAAATTCACTGTCAAACATTAAACTAATTCAGGCTATAGGAAAGTACCCAACAGTATCATGAAGAAGATATACCTGACCCTAGTTAGAAAATAAACAGTGTATTTTTCAGTTGGGTTGTTGGCTTCTTTGCTGTTGAGCTGTATAAGCTGTTCGTATATTTTAGAGATTAAGCCCTTGTCAGTTGCATCATTTGAAACTGTTTTCTCCCATTCTGTAAGTTGCCTTTTTGTTTTTGTTATTTTTTATGGTTTCCTTTGCTATGCAAAAGCATGTCATTTTGATTAGGTACCATTGGTTTATTTTTTCCCTTTATTTCTGTTGCTTTGGGAGACTGACCTGAGAAAACATTTGTAAGGTTGATTTCAGAGAATGTTTTGCCAGTGTTCTCTTCCAGGTGTTTAATGGTGTCTTGTCTCATATTTAAGTCTTTAAGCCATTTTGAGTTTATTTTTGTGCATGGTGTGAGAGTGTGTTCTAGTTTCATTGACTTGCATACAGCTGTCCAGGTTTCCCAGGAATCCTTACTGAAAGACTGTCTTTTTCCCAATTTATGTTCATGCCTCCTTTGTCAAAGATTAATTGACTATCGGTGTCTGGGTTAATTTCTGGGTTCTCTATTTCTGCTCCATTGGTCTGTCTGTCTGTTTTGGTACCAGTACCACACTGTCTTGATACTGTAGCCCTGTAATATTGCCTGAAGTTGGGGAGATTATGCCTCCTGCTTGGTTTTTGTTCTTCAGGATTGCTTTGGTAATTCTGGGTCTTTCGTAGTTCAATATAAAGTTTTATATTGTTTGTTCTAGTTCTATGAAAAATGTCATGGGTAATTTGATAGGGATTGTGTTGAATCTGTAGATTGCTTTAGGGTAGTATGGGCATTATTACAATATTAATTTTTCCAACCTAGGAGCATGGAATATCTTTCCATTTCTTTGCATCCTCATTAATTTCCTTGATTAATGTTTTATAGTTCTCAGCATATAAACCAACAACCCAATTGAAAAATGAGCAAAGACCCGAATAGACATTTCTCCAAAGAAGATATACAGATGGCCAACAAGCACATGAAAAAATGCTCAACATCACTGATTATTAGAGAAATGCAAATCAAAACTACTATGAGGTACCACCTCACACCAGTCAGAATAGCCATCATTAATAAGTCCACAAATAACAAATGCTGGAGAGGGTGTGGAGTAAAGGGAACCCTCCTGAACTGTTGGTGGGAATGTTAATTAGTACAAGCACTATGGAAAACAGTATGGAGGTACGTTAGAAAACTATACAGAGAACCACAGTATGACCCAGCAATCCCATTCTTGGGCATATACCTGGACAAAACTTTTCTTGAAAAAGACATGTGCACCCACATGTTCATTGCAGCACTATTCACAATAGCCAAGACATGGAAACAGCTTAAATGTCCATCAACAGATGATTGGATTAAGAAGTATGTGGTATAGAGATACACAATGGGTTACTATTCAGCCACAAAAAAGAACAAAATAATGCCATTTACAGCAACATGGATGGAACTAGACACTCTCATACTAAGTGAAGTAAGTCAGAAAGAGAAAGACAAATACTATATTATTTCACTTATATCTGGAATCTAATATATGATACAAATGAACCTTTCCACAGAAAAGAAAATCATGGTCTTGGAGAACAGACTTGTGGTTGCAAGAGGGAGGGATTGGGAATTTGGGGTTAATAGATGCAAACTATTGCCTATGGAGTGGATAAGCAATGATATCCTGCTGTATAGCACTGGGAGCTATGTCTGGTCACTTGTGATGGAGGATGATAATGTGAGAAAAAAGAATGTATACATGTATGTGTGATTGGGTCACTTCTCTGTACTGTAGATAATTGCCAGAACACTGTAAATCAGCTATAATGGAAAATATAAAAATCATTATATAAAAAAGAGAAAATAAACAGTGTAGCAACAGCATCCTGGACTGGGGTTGAAGATTAGAAATTGCAAAATCAAAGGCAAAACATTCAGCCAATTATCTCCTAGCTCAGAATCTTATAGCATCAAAGTGCATGGCTGGGAAAAGCTTTGAGATGCCTTCAAGGGTAATCAGCTCCATTTAGGTAAGAATATATTCCTGCCACACTGAACTGATGGATTTTGACCTGTTTTTAATTTCACATTTCACGTTTTTATTTATATTTTAGCTTCTAATCTAGTCTGTTCTCCTGCTGCAAATAAAAAAAAAATTTTTTTTCATTGACCACACTGGACATGTTTGGAATAAGATTCAAAAGTTGCTCCTCCCCATTTAACACCAATATTGTAACAGTAGAAATGGTAAGATACACACCTCAGTTCACATTCAGCATTGCTTCCCTTGCTTCTCCATCCCCCATCCTAGTTCACATTCAGCATTGCTTCCCTTGCTTCTCCATCCCCCATCCTTACTTTGTGCATCATTAATATATAAATCCTTCTTACCGGCAGTCTGTAAACAATTTTCTTTAAGTTAAGCCATTATGTCTTATTCAAAGTTGTGTCTCTGCCATTGATACCAGTAAGCATATATTCAGAAATTGAGGGTAAATATATTTTTACTAAATATTTTTTGCCAGCTTAATCATTTAACCCCCTTCCAATGGGAACAAAATACCTCAGAAAAACAGTTGATATGGAAATGAGAAAAATCAAGAAATTAGCTTTATGTTACTACATTCTCTCTCTCTTTTTTTTTTTACCTTGCTTGGGCTTAATACAAATGCAGTCATAAAAGTGTACACACATACACACACATATGCACACACACCAGAGATACTGCAAGAAACCAATATTAAGGGTCACCTTGATTTAAAACAGCATTCTTGAGCCTGTTTTCTTTCTCAGCATTTATGTTTCTAAATAGAGCTATCTCTATAAAAATTAGAGATGGTAGCCTCTATTGGGTCTTTTATAAACTTCAACAGAAGAAAATTAAATTGGCTATTGTTTTTTTTTTTTTTTTAAAGTTCCATGCTGAGATAGTGCTGTGGAAAGTAAATGGAATATGTACCAGCCTGTTCTCATCTCAGAAACTTTGATGACTCTTTTATAGATTTTCTGAAAAGTAATTAAAGTCCAGTTAATTGGAAAAATATACACAATGGGTATGCTGAATATTATATCTCTAACGAAAGCAACTTTTATTACCTTAACCATGTGGCTAAGTCAATGTTGTACGTTCAAATTCTGAACTCCTAAACAGATATCTCAGATATTTGCACTCTTGCACTGTGTTGGCTCCAAAATAAAAGCCCCTCCAGTGCAAATGAGCCTTGCCACCCTCGGGAGTCCATTACAATTCATTCAGCTCAGACAACACGTCAGTACGCCTTTCAAATCTGATGGCTATACACAGAAAATTACACCAGAAACATAATCACTGTAAATGGACAGGAGAATCTAGCCACTAGTAGAAAACTAAGGGGGACATTTCTGGAATGCAAAGAATTACCGAGTCATTTGTCTTCTTTCTAGATATGGACTTTCACTTTCTAAACATCCAGAAAGTCAGCTTTTGGTTACATAACACTACCCATTTTGCTCCCATTTGGGCTTTATTTGTAAATAATGCTAGCTACATTGGCAATATAGTATGCTCAGTGGATTAATACAGCATAGGTTTCTTCTTTCACTTCCAGTCCGATAGAGTCAATGCGGGGTGGGCTTCTGTGTCGTGCACTCATTCTGGGACTCAGGCTCCTACCGTGATGGCTCTTCTTCAATTGCAGCTCAGGATTGCCCAGGCATAATTCAGCCGGCAGACAGGATAGGGGGAAGGCCCCGAAAAGCATATTTATGGACAACTTCTGTTGAGTTAGGGATTAACTAGAAACCAAAAATTAACTTCCTCTGTCTATCCATTGGCAAGAACTGCTCACATAGTCTCTCTTATGCGCAAGGGGGTCAGAAAACATAGTTTCTCTGCACATACAGGATAATGGAAGTGTTTGGTGGGCATCCAGCCAGCCTCTGCAACATTTTCTGGGCTTTGCCTCTGTTTGACATTCTTTTCCTACTTTCCCAGTTCTCCTTTCTTTGCCAAATTAATCTATCACAGGGAGATGATCATCTAAATTTTCTTTTTGATGACTTCCTTTCTTCCCCTTATGAAGGTAACATATTCACTTTCAGATTCCACAAACACCATTCGGAGTCTACTACATGGCAAGAATGAGGCAAAGAATTATCGTCTGTGTTAGGCCATTTGACATAGAAATAAGCATTATAATTTGTTTTAAGATGAGAAATTTGAGGCCCTGAAATTACTATGCATACATAAGAAGTAATTTGTCGAGTCAGCATTTCTGCTTGCTACTGGGATGAATTTATTTACACATTTGAGCTGATTCTTTTACCAGCAAGCATAATACTTTTTTTTTGTATCCAGTAATCTTCTTAACTCCTTTTTTGTTTGTACTCACCTTTCCAACTTCTTATCTAGTCATTTCTAAACAAAAGTATCTCATCCTCTCTGTGTCCCTGTTCATATCTGTTATGAACAGGACTAGTGCTAGCAGTATATTTGTATCAAAATATATTTTGTTTTGTAAAGAAATTAGAAATACTACTATAGAGTTAGTGGAATCAATTTTTAAAGCTTTTCCAAAAGCCCAGAAGCCCTATGAATTTTCCTTTGAAACTGATTTTTCTTGAGGAAATAATTTAGTTAAGCAACTTATATTTCTACCTTATTGGGGTTCATATGGCTGTTATAATCTGTTATCATTTCTAGAACCTGGCATTCTGTATTTTCATTACAAATATGTAGTGTTTCGGCTGTATTACTATCATATATATTTCTAGCTAGCCTTAAATCTGGTGGCAATGCAAAATATGGCTTTCCTGAGGAAAAAATTGCTACCCATTTTCAAATGACTTCCAAAAATATTTCCTGCATTACTTCTTCCCCCACTTTTTTTTTTCTCCATGGAACTTTTTTGAATTATCTTTTTGTAATTTCATTTGTCAACTGATTCTTACTCAATTCAGGAGGATTTAAACTCATATTCTATCTTCCCAGAGTTTTATTTGTATAGAGCATGACTTAGTTCTTTGCTTTATTTTCTCTTGTAATTTGGGATCTACTTCAAGCTCACTTTCCTATATTACTCCTGACCCATGAAATCAAGATTCATGTCTAGCGCTTTCATTTTTTCCCTATTCCTATTCTTCACAAGGTCTACTCTGAGTTTTGGAATCTTGGCTCTGTGAGATCTTGAGCAGGTTGGGTTAAATTCTCTGAACTTTTTTTTTTCTATAACTTTTGCAATTTAAAAGCATGCTGCCTCAGGAGTTCCCTTCGTGGCTCAGCAGTAATGAACCCTACTATTATCCATGGGGACATGGGTTCAATCCCTGGCGTTGCTCAGTGGGTTAAGGATCCAGCATTGCTGTGGCTATGGTGTCAGACAGCAGCTACAGCTCTGATTTGACCCCTAGCCTGATAACTTCCATATGCTGCAGGTGCAGCCTTAATAATAATTTATTATTTATTTAAATAATAAAAAATTATTAGGGTGCAGACCAAATAAATAAATAAATAAAATAATGCTGCCTCTGTAACCATCCAATGACATCGTCTGCAAAATATTTGTTAAGACCAAGTGAGGTTCCTCACATCAGGCCCCTCTCTCCCAATGCCAGGACTGAGCTGGCACTCCAGATTCACAGCTATGACCTCCCTGTATTAATTATCTATTGCTACACAACAGTTTATAACAAGCAGTGGCTTAAATTAATACAGGTTTACTATCTTATAATTTCTGTGAATAAGAGTCCAGACGTGCTTAACTACGTGATCTTTCAGGGTCTCTAGGAGGCTACAATTAAGGGGCCAATCAGGGCTGGAATCTCACCTGCAGTCCTGACTGGGAAAGGATCCGTTTGCAAGCTGAGGTTGTTACTGGCAGAATTTCATTTTTCAAGGACTGTTGCCTTGATGGCCTCAGTTCCCAGTTGACTGCTAGAAGCTGCCCTCAATTCCTTGCCTCCTCAAGATGACAATTTTCCTGTCAAAGCCAGCATGGGACCCTGTCAATCGAGAGAATCTGCTAGACATACAGAGGTTGAATTCTGTTCTAACCAATCACTGAGACAACATTACACCACCTTTGCTATGTTATGTTACTTAAAAGTAAGTCACTAGATGAACACACCCTCAAGGGAGGAGATGACATGAGTATGAACATCAGGAGGAACATCACTGGGGGCCATCATAGAAGCTGCCTGACACACTTTCCAATCACAAGTTCCCATAAATGATAGTAAAGGGTACGTATCGGGATTCTATTATGACTTGGCTAATATACTTAGTATTTAGTATATAAAGATATATGAAATATATTTCCCTGCCATTAAAGAACTCATAGTCCAGGGGTTTAAATTAGTTTTACATTTTGTTTTGGTTTCTTCCCAAAGCCCTTTTTTTATGAAGGGAAAAAAGATATTATGAGCATGGGCTTTACAAACTTGCTTAGTGGCTCTCTCTGTATAATTTATCAGGTATTAGGAACTCATGAGAAAAAAAAAAAATCCAGCGAGTCAGTCAGTCATAAAATCATAGACCCCAGGCCTGAATGAGACAGTCTATTAACTGATCAATCAATATCTATTGTGGGTTTCTGTTTTCAAATCCTTCGCTAGTTGCCAAAGTCCAGATTCTGAAGGGGGAAAAAAAAAGCTACAACATTTGAAAAAGAGCCTGATATATTGAAGCTGAGAATTAATTTAGCTTTCAATTATTTTGATACATAAACAAAAGTTGAATCAGGCTCAGGCTCCTTAGGGAGAGGGAAAATTGAAGAACAGGATACTTCAGGGAGAGAAAGAGAAAAAAAAGAGAAAGGAAACATGCACACAAAACTAAAAGGATGAAGGGAAGAGAGGGCACTTCTGGGAGGTCTCCAGGACCTGAGGACTCTAATTAGGGAAGCTGGCCATGTATTTGTTTATCTCTGAGATACAATGTATGGAAATGAGAGACAGGCATGCACAGTTAGACTCTGAAGTGCCATGGGACCAGGAAATGTGATTAGACCAGAGACACATCATTGAAGTTCAAAAGAGGGTTAGTGGAGGAGGGACTCTGTTCATTCAGAGATGCATAATTGAACAAATATGAATCATAACAGCAAGCAAACAAAATGGCTGTGGGTTTATTTTTTTCTTTTTGTTTTAGGTTTTAGCTATATAGAGATAAGTTCAGGATTAAAAAAAAAAAAAGGTTTGGGAGTTCCTGTTGTGGCTCAGGGAAAACCCAACCAACTAGTACTCATGGGGATGCGGGTTCAATCCCTGGACTTGCTCAGTGGGTTAAGGATCTGACACTGCTGTGAGCCTTGGTATAGGTTGCAGATGCAGCTTGAATCCCACATTACTGTGGCTGTGGTGTAAGCTGGTAGCTGAAGCTACGATTAGAGCCCTAGCCTGGGAACTTTCCTTTTTTTATTTTGTTTTTTCTTAATGAATTTTATTACAATTGTAGGTGTACACAAATCATGACAACTCAGTTTGATAGCATTTCCATCCCAAACCCTCAGTGGATCCCCCCACAGCCCAGCTTGTCTCATTTGGAAACCATAGGCTTTCCAAGGTCTGTGAGTCATTATCTGTTCTGCAAAGTTCATTGTGTCCTTTTTTTAGTTTCCACATGTAAGCGGTAGCAGTTGATGTTGGTGTCTCATTGTGTGACTGGTTTCACTTCGCATGATAATTTCTAGGTCCATCCATGTTGCTATAAATGTTGTTATTTCATTCCTTTTAATGGCTGAGTAATACTCCATTGTGTGTATGTACCATATCTTCCCTATCCACTCCTCTGTTGATAGGCATTTAGGTTGTTTCCTTGACCTGGCTATTGCATAGAGTGCTGCGATGAACACTGGAGTACATGTGTCTTTCCGAGTCATGGTTTCCTCTGGATAGATGCCCAGGAGTGGGACTGCTGGATCAAATGGTAATTCTATTTTGAGTTTTCTGAGGAATCTCCATACTGTTTTCCACAGTGGTTGCACCAATTTGCATTCCCACCAACAGTGTAATAGGGATCCTTTTTCTCCACACCCTCTCCAGCATTTATTGTTTGTAGACTTTTTGATGATCGCCATTCTGGCTGGTGTAAGGTGGTACCTCATAGTGGTTCTGATTTGCATTTCTCTAATGAGGAGTGATGTTGAACATCTTTTCATGTGTTTATTTGCCATCTGCATGTCTTCTTTGGAGAACTGTCTGCCTAGATCCCCCGCCCATTTTTTGATGGGGTTGTTTTTTTGGTATTGAGCTGTAGGAGGTGTTTGTAAATTTTTGAGATTAATCCCTTGTCAGTCAATTCATTTGCAAATATTTTCTCCCATTCTGTGGGTTGTCTTTTCATTTTGTTTAGGGTTTCCTTTGCTGTGCAGAAACTTTTAAGTTTAATGAAGTCCCGTTTGTTTATTTTTCTTTTTATTGTCCTTACTCTGACAGGTGGATCTGAGAAGATGTTGCTATCATTTATGTCGGAGAGTATTTGGCCTATGTTTTCCTCTCACAGTTTTATAGTGTCTGGTCTTCTATCTAGATCTTTAATCCATTTTGAGTCTATTTTGTGCATGGTGTTAGGAAGTGTTCTAGTTTAATTTTTTTTACATGTACCTGTCCAGTTTTCCCAGCACCACTTATTGAAGAGGCTGTCTTTTGCCCTATGTATATTCTTGCGTACTTTGTCATAGATTAGTTGACTATAGATGCATGGATTTAATTCTGGGCTTTCTATCCTGTTCCACTGATCTCTATTTCTGTCTTTGTGCCAGTAACATACGGTTTTGATGACTGTAGCTTTGTAGTAGAGTCTGAAGTCAGGGAGCCTGATTCCTCCAGATCCATTTTTCTTTTTTAGGATGTCTTTGGCTATTCTGGGTTTTTTGTGTTTCCAAACAAACTTTAAAATATTTTGTTCTAGTTCTGTGAAAAAGGTCCTTGGTAATTTGATAGGGATTGCATTGAATCTGTAGATTGCCTTGGGTAGTTTAGTCATTTTTTTTTGTCTTTTTGCCTTTTATGTAGAGCCGCACCCACGGCATATGGAGGTTCCCAGGCTAGGGGTCTAACAGGAGCTGTAGCTACAGGCCTTCACCATAGCCAGAGCCACGTGGGATCCGAGCTGTGTCTGCAACCTTCACCACAGCTAACGGCAATGCCGGTCCTTAACCCACTGAGCAAGGCCAGGGATTGAA